>JAYMSP010000040.1:0-108062 GCA_036897095.1 Plantago elongata
TGTAGAATCAAAACAATCATTGAGATCGATCATCCTTGATCAGCACTATATTGTCGAAGTTAAGCCTAGCTTGCTCGAATGGCACAAGATCCAGCTTCAGCCTCTCCAGTCCAGAGGAAACCAGTCCATATATGTATTTGCAACTTACTTACCAGTGTAACTCTATTTCTTTAAACTCCTTTCAATCGTCTCTATTGCGGTTTCAACACCATCCTTTGGTGCATCGTCAGCCGTAGAAGGAATTCCATAAATCTATGTGATCAATGGTGTATAATACAACATGACAATCTCAACAAGTTGTACACAAATTAATTATTTTGACTGATTTTCTAAGTATGTACCTCCTATATAATAATAAATTGGGTTGGTTCAAAGTACATGTATTTTATACGAAATAAGTATTCTCTTATCCTTTAATAATTACTTATACTTTAAAAAGTTAATAGTTTATTTAAGAAATAAAATAATAATGTTAAATACTAGTTAATATTTAAGTATAAACTAAAAAAGACTCCAGGAAAGAAGAGTTAAAGGAGATATAGTAACTTATCCTTTATACAAATAATACGGTATCAGAACTATTTTTATACTATGAAAGAGCTAATCTACTACTTCAATACCACTTGGTCAAATTAATTCCAATGGAACTCCTCCAAATCATCTAGAATGCCTTGGAATGTAATCCGTTAGCCTTCATGCTAATATGTTATTAGCTTCATGCAAATCCTCCCTGAATGTCATGGGAATATAATTTATTAGCCTTCATGCAAATATACTAGCGGCTACCCTTAATTATATTGGTGCTATGTAAGAAGCTTCACACACTTCCATTCTTCTTATTCTCTTGCATATTTAGCATGGATTCTCAAGAAAAATCGGTACTAGCTACTAACTTTACTTTACTTATTGTTGTTTTATACCTTATCTAATTAATGCATGCATATAATAGAATCGTTGTTTTATACTTATTCAATTATACTAACTTTACTCATTTTTGTGTTACTGCAGGTGAATAATGATGGTGATGATTATTTCATGGATGATGGTCTTGGTTGGTTCGTGAATGATCATAAAGGTGATGGATCCGCATCCGAGACCATGGACAATAACAATATTCATGAACGCAGCGACCACCCTGATAGCGACGAAGAAGAGGTTACGAGTAAGGAGGAGGAAGAGAGCGACGTAGAAGAGGTTACGGATAAGGAGGGGGAGGAGGATGAGAATGAGGATGAAAAGGAGGAGGAGAATGATGATGAAGATGGCAAGTAAAGATGAGAGACGGTTTAATATTTCGTCATGAACAAGGAAAGGATTTGTATAAAGCTAATAGCATATTTGCATGAAAGCTAACGGATTACAAAAATGCTCCTCCTCATCCTCCTTATCCGTAACCTCTTCTACGTCGCTCTCTTCCTCCTCCTTAAACAATGACGATATTGACATGGTTAATGATATGAGTACAATTTCCAATTGTACTATTTTATACATGATCGTCTTCAAAGTCAATGTTGAGAGGTTGGAGTTGGTTTATATCTTGTAGTATATAAGAGTTAATCAATTTTTATCCCTGGGAGAGTTATACATGATAACGGGTATAAGAATTGATTCGGGGTATGAACGGAAGGGTGTTTCCAAAGTGTACGATTCGGATGGATATTCAGAAAACATATGATATTGTTAAATGGTATGCTTCGTTGGGTATTTTGGTTGAACTTAATTGACTAACTTTCTCAACCTGTCAAAGAAAAGTGGAGGTATGCTGCAAGGGGATTCTATGCATGTCCCCTTGTTGTTCGTTTGGTGATGGAATATCTTCACCTGCCATTGCTAAGTGTGCCTGGTTAAAAGTTCTCGTCCAGGTCTGATAGGATGTGAATTACAAACTCATGTTTTGCAAATGATGTATCGGCTTTTAGTCGCCCTGATGCAGGATTTGTATAGCAGCTCACGTCTGAACCAAAGTTCAGAGAATTCTCATGTGTTTGTAGGCTGATCAAGTCGTAGTAAGAGTAGAGTTCTTATTATAGGAGGTATTTTGGGTGAAGCAGGTTTTCATCAACGCAATACTATGCTTTTATGGTAATCAAAACACGAGTTCTGGTTCAAACTTAGTCTATACACCAATACATATCAGGTTGCTGGCTTCTGAATGACTATAGTGGGTTGCCACACTTTTATTGCTTAGAATATCACAGGACTGCGAAAGGCATTACTGAAGTCTGAAGCAGAAGTTATAAAGCCGAAGCTGTTTATGTTCAACAAGACCTGATTCAAGACAAGGCAGGGCAGCTGATCAACCCTTGCATTGAACACGTTGATTATGAACCCACATTTTCAACTGAAGAGTTCCACAAACAGTACATCATAGGTGGGATAGAAGTAAAAAAATGCAACAGTTTTCTCTGCAAGTTGTGAAAGATGCTAATGAATAATTATGTCCCAAGAAACTATGTATAACTAAAATACGCAAACATGCACAGTTTTCAAGTTATGCAAACAAACAACTTTGGATTAAAATTCGCATAAAATAACAATGTACCTAAACCGCATAAAAGAAACCAAATGGCATGGGCTCAAAACCTCAAAAGAACAGAATACGAAAATCCTTCATGACTTCGTAAATAAACAAAAGCTTCAGGCAAAATGTTGTTCCTAATAACGGCCAATTGACCAGACTCGAATGACACCATCCGTATATCCACTAAAGAGGGTGCTTCCATCACAGCTCCAACTCAGACAGGTGCAGTATAGTATCTGCAGAATCAAAACACACATCATTTACTGATCAAGTAACATCAAATCAAGTATCAAATTAGACCATTAGACCAACTTGATTTTTAATTTGTACCCAAAATGCAAACAAACTACTATACACATTGTCGATTTTGAAGTAAAAGATGTTTACTCAATAGCAAATGTAGACATTTCATACATTAATCTTTACAAGAGAAAATCAGAACCCCAGAGCTTTAGAAACAAAGGAAAGTGAGGGACTAAAAACATTATACAATGCAATTTTAAAGCTTACACACACCACTAAGCATGTAACTCCATTTCAATCAATGACTAGACAACGAATTATGTATAATCACTATCCTACACACTACATTTCCAAAATAATCACAGATGGTCAAATTACCACAGCCCTACACACTACATTTCCAGAATCAACAAAGATTCAATCTTTACTTGACAAGCCGATAACAATCCTATAATATTTCAATTAAATGTCAACTAACTAGCAAACACTTCATCAATTACACAAAGCAAATAATGATCGTACCAAAATCAAGAGCAATTAAACAAAAAATGATCATCAACACAGCACAATCAACAAAAATGATCGTTGAACTATACCTTATTCTTAGTCGGTCCGCCGGTCTGAGTGGCCTCCTCAGCAGCCATCTCACTCTCCTGCTTCAAATCCACCTTCAAATCCACGACAACACTCTTACTCTCCAAATCCCAAATCTTAATACTCGTCTCCGTCGCAGCGCACAACCAGTACCTATTAGGACTAAAGCAAAGTGAATGAATAATACTCCCAGCATCAAGCGAATAAAGCTTCTTCCCCTCCGCCAAGTCCCACAGCAGAATCACCCCATCCTTCCCCCCACTCGCACACAACGACCCATCCGGCGACACCGCCACCGTCTCCACATACCCTCCGTGTCCCGCCAACGTCGCCCTCAGCTTACAATTACTCAAATTCCATATCTTCACCGTCTTATCCCACGACCCGGACACGATCGTCGGCTGCAGCGTATTAGGCGAGAATCGAACACACGACACCCAATCGGTATGCGCCTCCTGATCCTGAATCGTATACTTACACTCTCCAAGAGTGTTCCACAGCTTGATCGTCTTGTCACGGGAAGCCGAGACGATCTGGCGATTATCGACGGAGAATGCGACGGAGAGGACGTCTTTGGTGTGGCCGACGAAGCGGCGGGCGGTGAGGCCGGTGGAGAGCTCCCAGAGACGGAGCTCGGAGTCCCAGGAGCCGGAGAGGGCGAACTGGCCGTCGGAGGAGAGGACGACGTCCTGGACGAAGTGAGAGTGGCCGGTGAGACGGCGACGAGCGACACCGTAGGTCTTGTCTTCCTTGGTGAGGGACCAGACGATGAGGGATTTGTCGCGGGAGGAGGAGACGATCATGTCGGAGTTGTCGATTGGGGTGGCGATTGCGGTCACCCAGTCGGTGTGGGCGCGCATTGTGCCGCGGAGGATCAGCTGCTCCTGTGCCATGGTTGCGGTAGCTGAGTTACTGACTGAGCTTTTGGTTTTGGTTGCTGTGGAAATGATGGAGAAGGCGGAACCCTGGATTTGAGTGGTGGTTTTATATTGGGCTTTGCTAGGGTTTTCAGTTTTCTGGGCTTGGGTTTAATGGGATTAGTGGGAAGGTAGATTACTGGGTGGTGTTTGGGCTTTAGTGTGGGTAGATCCAAATGAAGTCAGAAATTACAATGAACCGGTAAGATTATGTTATTTTCACGTGAAAATTTATTAATTTCATTTTAAATTCATTCTGTTATATTTTCTTGGTGTAGATCTGAACTGAAGTTAATTATAGTATAACAACTAAGTACAACTGAACTAAATAACTTTAATAACTTTAATATTGAAGAGAAGAAAGTTTTACGTTTTATTCTTTTCAATTTAAAATCACTTCAGTTCAATTAGTTCAGCTTGACTAGCATTTAACTATTACAGAACGGAAATTAATCATGTACGAGTGATGGATCAGTAAAAAGACATGCCAAAGATTAGATGGCAAAGTTTACTAATGTGTTCTCATGATATTTTTCATCATTTTAAACTTTCCCTACTCAGAACCTGATGGCATTTTGCTTCTCACAAATAATGAAAACTCATCAGTAAGTTTTAACTTAACCAGAATTTCCCAAAAAATACATACACAATGCAAACAAAGTGTACAAGCAACCGCACCAAGTCACCAACCCCTACTAGGGTGCTACAATACCTACAGGTTACAAAGATACCTTAATTTGCAACTATATCTTACAGTTCAACTGTTCTTCTCTTCTTAAATTTCCTGCAAAAATGAGCTAGAGTCGACTCGTCTGCACTCTCAGCTTCTACCACCTTGCTTGGGCAAACATCATCACTGTTTTTCAATCCGCCATCATCCCTAGCTTTGCGTTTCCTACGAGAGTAGGTAATTATGACATCAGGATCCCGAAACTGACCCTTAAACATCCTCTGCACCGCTGGTAACTTAGCAACCTTTTGTGCAGAGAAACTTGATTCCTGAAGGAGAGAAGCAAGTGTGACATCGTCTTCAGTTTCAGATGGTTCGCCAGCATGTGAAAACTTGGACATGTAATTGGACTCTAAGCTATGATCCTTGAAACTATTACTTGCTATAACACTATGTTGCAAACAATTTCCTTGTAAAGAGAGACTATGGTGCCTCTCTGACAACATGGCAGAACCCTCGAAATCAACAGATGGTGCGGAGACAGTCTCGGCTTGACAGTGCTGATTAGAGGCAGCTGGTGATTCATCACCTGCAGAACTCACACGTCTGTCCCCATCAGACATCTTGATTTTAGAATGTTCAAGGGTCGACTGTGGGCAATCAGAAAATGTCACGTCCTCATCATTTGAATATGTTCCTTCAAGCTTCAACTTCTTGTTGGATTTATTTCGATTAACAGACTTCAACTTTTTCTTAATGTCTAGTAGTGACAACGAATCAGGAAAAGAGGATGCCCGGTTTCTTGTTGGAACTGCCCGATTCTTTTTATCTTTTTTTGTTTCCTTCATCTTCGATATGAGCTCATCCCCAACATTCATTTCCTCTTCATCCGCAGTATCTGGCACTTTCATACTTTTTCGTCTAGAACACCGTTTAGAAGTCTTCTTACTTTGAATTGCATAATCCCCTAAGAGAGCTACCGGTAATGGACATTCTTCTTCAGCCCAATCAGGATCTTCATGTTCCTTCGGACGCCGTTCAGTAATTCTCTTTCCACTACTCTTCTTCCAGATGGGTCTACCATGCCTATTCTTCACTCCCCTGCAACTTTTTCCTCCTGCTTTATCCCCCCTGAAATTGGTTGATAAAATAGCTCCAGTCAAGTAAGGATGAGAAAATTATTTATCCCAATCATTAAGTATAAAACCATACCTTGATCTTGTGTTTTTACTTGTAGATTTATCAACATTTTTGGATCCTTTAATACGAAAGGTGTCTGGCACTATGAAGTCCTTGGGTCCAAGGGCAGGTCGTTCAGACTCGCGATCAACAAAGTTGGTAATTAATGCAGTCTTTTGTATCTTTCTAGCTTCTTGAAAAAGAGGCACTTCATGAGGGAATAATGCTTTCCATCTCCTAGTAAGTATTAATAAACATGTAGTCATAATAGACAGATAACAGGTTGATCAAACACTTCAGGAAAAGCACTTTGCTTGAATATATTCATACCTCCAGCACTGGTTATCGGTACGATGAGGTATGCATGCAGCTACCTTGGTCCAGCAAAATCCATGTTGTGCAATGGCTGCTTCCAATTTAGAATCTTCTTCTTCAGTCCATTTTGCCGTATTCATGGAAGGATCCAAGCAATTGACCCATCTGCCACAAGCAATGCACACAGCTATTTCATGAAACTCCATTTTCTGTTTAACCATCCCTTTGCATCAAGTCATCAACAATTGAATGTACTATAAGAGAAAAGAGAGAACTGAAGAAATATATTTTATTAAAGCATACCTCTCTCTACACTGCACCTGTGTCCTTCCAGGAACATAATTAGCAACTTTCTTCCATGATTTTGGTCCGAAAAGTGCTACTGCAACTTTCAGGTGTTTGTCTTCCTCCAACGACCATTTTCCAACCCTTTCCCTTGCTGGATTTAGAGTCTTCCGCCATCTGCATTTAAAGGAGTAATACTTAAGTGAAGCACTCAAAGAACAGACTTCTCATGACTACATTCATTTAAATATTTCAAAGTTCAAACTAGTGTAGTAGGGCATCACCAACAGATGAGGTAAAATCAGTTTTGAAGTATATCGACAAAATTTACCATGCCAACCTCGAGAGACAGATTGTTCTTTTTTATAACGTACAGGCAGTTAAACAAGAAGTTATTCTTAAAGAAGAGATACGTCCTTTAAATCTGCTCAAGGTATCTACTCATTACCCAGAGCTTGACAATCATAAATCACTATTGACAATTGAATATGTTAACTGACCTATTAGAGCATTGGGTGCCAGTTCGTCCCTCCACCGCAGAAGCGACAACCTGCCAATTACTCTCACCAGAAGTTTCAACAGCAGCCCGAAGTTGGTCATCCTCTTCCTTCGTCCACTCTCTTTTCAGTATCGAAGCATTAAGACTCCTCTGATAACGAGCTAAGCACTGAAATGGGGTCCTGTTTGTTCCGAGTGATGTAGCAATGTCTATCCAGTTATGTAGGCCCTTTTGTTGCACTACATGCAAAAGCTTTTTGTCTTCCACTGAAGTCCACTGATTGTGATTGATTAAGGGATCTTCCAAGTTCAAAAACCTGCAAGTAAGAATCTGACGTATGAAACGGGAAAGTACAATGTGAACAATCCAGTTTACATGTTTCAGTAATCATGAAACTCCAACTCTTACGAAAATCAGGACACTACCTAGTCAAGAATAAGCTAATATATCCAGTTCAGTTTTCCACTTCAACCCTATAGAGAAGCAAAATATGCACATCAAGTTTTTGCTTATTTCTCTGTTTTTTTTCCGTTAAGAACAAACTGACTTATCTCTCCCAACATGACACTCAAGAAAACCTTTCCATTTAGTTTTTTTCTTTTAGAAGAGAGCGAGCAATAATTCCACACAGAGAGGATCGTTCAATGTGTCATTGCTAATCAACCAATCAAATCTGTAAGCAAAACAATGCAGCCAAGAGAATCACTATTATAGGTAACCCATTCCATCTTACCTTGTTTGACATTCTGCACCAGTACGGCCAGTAAGATACATAGAAGCTAGGAGTTCCCAATTGACCCTAGGCAAGAATGATCTTATCCTTTCAGGTGTTATGTCAACATCCTTTATTGAAGATATGATGTCATCAACATCGTTAGAGACGACGGAAGACACATCTGCATCACTTTAAACGAGCTAAGAATTTTAGAGGATTAATGATAAGAAAAGGAATGTAATTCTCATTTACTAAAAACAAAACCGGAACATATGAGAAAGACATGAGATGCAAGTTATGATCAGAAAGTGAAGTGGCTATGAGCTAGTGCAAAACTCCATCAAAGCTCTCTAATCAAAATGCTCTGCTCAAATGAAATTATCAAATTAACAGTAAATAAACAACAGCATATAGTAATAAAAGTGTGCCACAATGATGCAACTGAAATGTTTTCATTTAAGCATCCAAAAAAAAAATTCAACAAAATAATACTACCTCAGTAGATCGACGGAATGCTGAAGCAAAGTTCTCTGGATTTGTTGTTTTAAGCCTTTCAAAAGATTTTCTTTCTCTTCCTTTGACCACACCCCCCGGCTCACCGGGACAGGAAATGCTGCCAGAGCCTCTTTGTAGTTAGCAACGTGTGGATTTTCCGGAGGTCCCCTATATAGAGCATGGACGTTGTCCTCATCGATCTGCAGCAGTAACAAATTTATGCAAAGATCACAATCACAGGAGATTATTACTTCTAAAAATACTCAGAAATAGTACAATGTAAATGACTTATCATAAACATAAGTATTACCCACTATCCACACAATAAATGATGCACAACACGAGTTAATAAATATATAACTAATAGATAGGCCATCATCAACATCAATTCTTGCAAACTACCTTTATTAGCCTAAATCAAAAGAGGACCAAACGAGGGGGTGATCCATGCATTAAGTTTCAGTTGGAAAAAAGAATATCAGAATTACAGAGGATAAAGAACCTTTGCGTTTGCTCTTCGCTGTGGCAAAGATACTAACTTCAAACTTAGTGATGAAGTTTGCATGCTCTTCTTCGGCCTTTTGACGTCGTTAATCACTTTCTTCAGGTCTGCCATCTTGCTCTCCAGCTTTCCCATCAGTTTATGTAAAACTTCTGAGCAACCTCTGTTCATCTTGATAGCATCATAAACTACATGAGCAGACTCTGGCCACAGATGTTGTTTGAGTGGAGAACCAGCCATGTTTTCATCTAATATCTGCCCATTATATTCACTTTTATCTACACAATTGAGAAACCCTTCCGGAGCATTAGTTCTTTCAACAAACAAACTACTGGAAGTTTCCTTTTCGGAATCTATGACAGTAGCACCCACCTGCATAGATCTCTGCTGTGATTCATTCACGCCTTCCAAGTCACCTACATCCAGTAGTGCAGACACAGAGAAGCTAAACTGTTATACTCTAAGCTGATCGAAATATAGTTCACACTGTAACAGCAAGCTTACTTTGTCCCATTAACTAAATCAAAATTCACATTGAAATTCTTAGGCAAACCAATTATTCCTAACATTGTGAAAACTCACAACACAACTGTTTGACACATTCCTTTAATATATAAAGCTAATTCATAAACGATATTTCCAAATGTTCAATTAAAACCGATTTCTCCAAATACTCATTCAAACTCACATAACCAAGCACACATACTAAAACCATGTACCTCCTGTAGAGGCGAAACGCTTCTGAATCGCACGAAGAGCCTCATAATCGTCTTCGCTATTGTCTGTATCATCCGGCAGCTTGGTCCGCAGGGGCTTCAACGTGAGCGGCTCCTCCGCCGAAGTACCCGCGAACCGCTGGTTAATACTCCGAACCAATGCCAGTTCATCTTCGTCATCATCGCCATCCGAATCAGAATCCGAACCCAATGTGACATTGCCAGAGGGCTGCGGACGAGAACGCAGGTCCGATGGCGATGTGCCGGTAATCTGACAAGCTCGCCGGATCGCTTCCATGTCGAAATCATCCTCGAAATCGGACTGGGACGATTCTTCGTCAGACGAAGCCATAATTAGGAGAAATTGAAAAACTCCTAAAATTCAAACTGTGAGAAATTTTTCCAATCCATTCCTAATCAGAGCTTCGTCTTCGTTCGCAATTTACGATATCCTAGCTCAAGCTTATGCAAATACTCATAAATATTCTTCTCTTTGATTAGCAAGGTACAAGGAGTGTGAAGCTAATCAACTACAAGCTTCGAAATTGTTGAATACCAAATTGAATTGAATGGTGTGTAATTGAAAGAAAGAAAGCACAATTCATTCAACTGTAATGTTTCTTCATGAGCGGCTATAGAAACCCTAGCTAGCGACAGTGAATCTGAGTTTTGAATTTTGGAGATGAAGTGTTGCTGGCTGTTTGCATAGCCGTATAGGATTCAAGAGGCTTCTATTGTATACAAGCTTTAGTTGGTTCGAGTTTAACACTTACACTTCAATTCAGTTTCGATTTATTATGTTTAGGTCATTAGGTGGACAAAATTAAGTCTTATATCTTTATACTATTTCTTTTCTCCTGAAAATAATTTTGTAGTGAAATTTTTTTAATATATTGAATGAACAATAATGGATAGTGGTTTATTAATTGAGGTGATCATTGGTCTAGACCCCGATCGAATCGAGTTCAACCAATTTTTAGGGATTTCTTCACCTCAAGGCCCGGATCGATTTTTTCGGTATGGTTCGGGCCTGGAATACCTAGGACCGGAGAAATAAAAAAAGATGAAGAAAATAAAAGGAAATCGCTCCAGCCTCAAATTCGAGTTCTCTTTTCTACAATTTCAATTAAAAATTAATCTCCATAGATAGTCTGAGGAGCAAAGGTGTTGTGAGCGGGAAGCAAATTTAAAGTTGGAGTGGAGGAGGGGCGGATCAGAGGAGGTGGAGTTGGGCGGAGCAGAGAAAGTAGAGGTGGACAGAGAGGCGGAAGGTGAGGTGGACGTGCGCAGAGGGTCGGAGGTGGAGGTGCGATGAGGGTCGGAGGTGGAGGTGCGTGAGGGGTGGAGTTGGGTGAAGGATTAGAGAAGAGAGAATGAAGCTAGGTTTTGAAATAAATTGGGGCTGTAGTCCTGTAGATATATTAGGCAGTAAGAACAAAAGATAAAAAATTAGCAACTCTCATGTAATATTCGGTACATTCGGTTCAATATGCGATTTTTCGGTCTTTCGTCCGGACCAGACTGAAAATCGATTTTTTCAAATATAAAAGACTGGACCGAATAGGTATAGGGCCGCCGAGGACTGATTTTTCGGTCCGGTTCGATTTTTGTTCACCCTATTTATTAAGGTGAAAAGTTACTTGTTGTTTTTAAAAAAATGAATTAAAAGATAGTAAATTAGTAAATATGTAAGTATGAGTGCATTAGGATTGTTTTGGTTAAGTAAAATGGATGGTTCCCTATAAAAAAAATGGATATGTAAATATATAATGCTTTGTTTAGAATGATAAAAGTGAGAATTTTATTATGGGACTATATTTTATCAACAACATAAACTAACTACTATTATGTGTTTTAAATTAAAATTTTATTTAACAAAATAAATTAGTAAATCTATGTTCTCTTTAAATTAAAACTTGTTCAACACTAATTAGTTATATTTTAAAAACTACTCGACCTTCAATGATAAACTTCCTTCATTTGGGTCCAAACACATAGGGGACCTTCCCCAAAGGTTATTTTAAATTGATTCGGGACTAGTTGCTTGAATTAGATTTTTCTCAATCAATTCGTGTAATTAAATTGTCAAAAGGAAAAATTTCTTATTTCAAACTTAAATTACAATAACATGAGTTGTCCCTTTAACAACTATAACAATAATCGTGATTAGCTACGTGGTTGTGGATGACTACTTTCGAAAAAGTCATTGATACTGATGGATATATGTTTATTAATAAAATCTATTGGAACATGCTACATGGAGTAACTTAAAGACAGCAAAAAATAGGACAACATAACATATATAGTTCCTTAATGCTTGTTCCTCTGCTGAAGCCGTTGGAACCAGTAAGCAGACTTCTTAGGGTACCTCTTGAGGGTCTTGAAATCTACGTACACGATGCCAAACCTCGATGTGTAACCTAGCCTCCATTCAAAGTTATCAACGAAAGTCCATTGGAAGTACCCCGTTACTTTGGCCCCATCGTCCATTGCCCTCTTTAGTTGCTGCAAGTAGCTCTTGTAGTAACTGATTCTCTCAGTGTCGTTTAGAACAGCCGGAAGTGTTAGCTCACCTGCCTGATCCATTCCTGCCAAATTCCGAACAATAGATACTTCTTACTTTGATCGTGTCTATTGGAAAAATGCATGTTACACTTCACATATTGTTTTTTGTTTGCATTTAAAATTAAACCATACCATTTTCAGCCAAAATCATGCTAGGATTTCCGTAATTTTCTTTGATGTAGCTTACAGCCTTGTATAGACCCCACGGCACAATGTAAAGCCAGTCTGAATGTGCCTGCAGACATAGTAATTGAAAGATTATTCAACCAACTCGACGAATCGTCTACACTGTATGAACATTTTTAGATAGTTCAGGACTAGTTTCATATAAATACAACTCACCCTTGGTCCAATTGGCACTCCATTGCGTTCATCTGCCAATGTTGACAATGGTAACAGTTAGCAAAATGAATAAATCATGATCTTTAACAAACTTGTAATGGACTTAGTTTGATCAAATACATTAATCAGTAAAGACAGCTTTAAAGACTAGATTAATCTTACAAACGTATCCAACGTGCCAGTCCTGCGAGTATCCCAAGTTGTTTGTATTATCCGGCTTTTTATCAACCATATAGTAAGTGGTGTATTGATTTATGCCCACGAAATCGAATGATCCCTTCACCAATGCGACTTCTTCTTTTGTGAACTTCGGTAGCCTTTCTGCCACTATACTCTGCAAATTCTTTGGGTACTCTCCATACACTAGAGGATGCATAAACCTGTAAAACAATCAAAAGATAGGTAACATATACTCCTATGTGAACAAAATTTATCAACAAAGTGGTTTAGTAGACTTTTAATATGATATACCATCCAATGTGAAAGTCTATTGCCCTCTGAGCTGCAGCTTGGTCTTCTTTCGAATTTGTAAGAGGTTCGTACCAGACAAAATCCAATAGAATACCGATCCTGCCCTTCTGTTTCTCCTGCAATGAAATGACAAGAGAAATTTATAATGTAAACTAGGTGCAAAAATACGTTGGTTTAAGAGAGGATAAGCTTTTGTTACTTGATACTTCTGGCGGTATCTTTGAGCAGCAGAAGCATGGCATAAGATGAGATTATGAGCTACAATGTAAGGCTCAGTAGCAGAATTTCCTTCTGTGCAGTTTCCGAAAGCTTTAGAACATCTTCCGGGTGCAAAGAAGCCATCGTCGTATCCAAGTGCTGCTACCACTCTTGGTTCATTGAATGTTTGCCAGTTCTTTACTCTGTCTCCAAATGTCTTGAAACAGAACTCAGCATAATCTGCAAAATCTTTCCTGCATAGTTTTGTAACATTTTCTTCATTAGATCCTGCTAAGTCATACCATAACCGCTCTATTTTTTTTTTAATGTAGTAGTTTGAACTTTTAGATGAGGTAGTAATCTAGGAGGCCGAAAATAACTAAATGAATCACTAAGAGTTTTACTCACACGACTTGGCGACCCAGCCAACCGTTATAACGATCTTGAAGCGCTTGAGGAAGATCATAGTGATTAAGGTTTGGATATGGTTCGATACCTACAAAATTCAAGTTGAATGCTTATCAATTTAGTTCAGTTTCAAGAGTTTGATGACCAGTTCTAACATGTAGTTAAACAAAAGAAGTGTCTTAAGTACCTTTCGAGAGCATGTAGTTGATAAGGTTGTTATAATAAGCAACTCCCTTTGGGTTTACTTTCCCAGTTCCATCTGCATATATGAGAAAAATGATTCAAATTGTAAGATAATGTCATGTTAATAATCTGAGTAAGGGATATTGAATAAGTCTCAAAACATTACTTGGAAATATTCTGGACCAAGAAATCGAAAATCTATAGGCATCGAAGTTTAGCTTTGCCATCATATCAATGTCCTCCTGTACACAAACATATAAATTTTTAAATTTCACGAAACGAGTTAATACTTTGCAAACTCTAAATCCGATGCACATGTTATCGAATGGAATTGAATTCATAACCTCTCAATTAAATTCGAAGATTAATCTTATCCATATGGTTACTCAACCATCATCAATCATTAGTAAATAACAATCTTATGATTAGAAAGTATGGGACGTTTAAATCCTCCCTAATCAGTATTGAATGGGATATGTACCAACCAACATGATGTTCGAAAAGCAATTTAAATTGGAACGGACTAATTTAAATTATTTATTTTATATACAAAATAAACCATTTAAATTGAATTTTCAATCATCCTTAATCTTTATTAATGAGGTCCACAATTTAGAAGTCCTCATTTCTCTTCTTTTTCTTTTTTTTTGTCTCAAGTGCCAAACGTGAATAAAGTTGTTTAAAACATCCAAGGTCACATTTATAACCATAAAGTGCCCACATTATATTCATTTCATTTGGTCCCATAAAACCAATTATTTTGCAACTCTGATTAGTGACTCTTCAACTTTGTGACATATAATATGTGTCCGAGTCCGGATCAATATTATCGATATAATTACAAACATTACATTTTTAACTTGCTCCAGTGTTTAATTAGAAAATTAATATTAACTTCATTTCTAAATATAAAATATTACTCGTTAGTTACACGTCATATATAATTTAATGCAAATTATGTCCGGTATAAACTAACCTTGTACTTATGATACTGGTCTGCGGAGACCTCTCCGGAAGCATTGTTCGGTTCACGCCCTTTACAAAACAAGAAATAGGAGCATGAATCATAGCTCAATTAGCATATATTATTAAGATGATAAACATATTTAAGAAAGATTGGTCAGTGTAATGTTAATACCAGGAGCCTTGATGAAAGTATCCCAAATGCTCGGGCCTCTGCCTTCCTTTGAAGCCATGCCTTCAACTTGGTAGGCGGAGGCAGCCGTTCCAAAGACGAAACCCTTGGGGAAGGTGTCCCTGCTCAGCTCCCGTGAATGGACACGCGCAGTCTCCTGCGAGGCATTTTGCTCGTCACTGCTGATGCATTGTGATATGGATAAAGTGCAGAGGAGGAACAAGAACAATGAGGTTTTGTTCATGTTGATAAGTGGAAAAGGTGAGTGAGTGTAGTGAGGAGTGGAAGGTATCTATTTATAGGAGTGAATGATTGGACTCCTATGTGTTACCATTGGTTGAAGTCTTCCAATTGAGTCCAATTACAAATTCGACGTTTATGTGATGTTAGGTATCCTTCGATACACTCCTTCTCACAAAAAGTGTGGGATTCGTATACCAATTTAATGTGGAAATTCAATTGCAAATGTATTTCAGTATTTGAATGTGTAGTAAATTACCAATCATCATTAATTGTAAATTTAATTTTTTTACCGACTCTTCTATCCAAACCATTTATCGTGCACATAAAGCCTTATTTCGCAGCTCCAATACATTTATCGCGTATAAAATAATAGTTTTTTGTTTTAACTATCGACATAAGTTGAGCCTTTTCAACTCAGGTTAAATTTTCTCAAATTATTCTTTTTGTTTGTTTTTATTTTCACCTAATACCGCACTACTCGAGTTAGATTTACTAATTCTCAACTCTAAAATTTCAATAGCTCACGTATACTATATATTACGAAACTCGTACATAACTGAAATATTATACATTAAACTTCGAAGTTGAGTTATTATTCGAATGTGAAAGAGAAAGGAGTATATCACGTTTAAGATAAGGTGAGGGAGTGAGTAGTGAAATGGAAGTTAGAGTGTGACGAGTGCAAACTAACAGAATTTATCTAAATTAGACTCCCATTTTTGTTTCAACTCGTTCAATCACATGTTTCGCCATAGTGGACGAACAGACGACATACTCATATTCTACTACATTCTAAGTTTAGCTTCTTAACAAATTACTCCTTAGCTAAAGATGGGATAAGATAATAGTACTCCTTAGCTTATCGGAGTTCTCTTTTGAAGCTAAAAAGCTTACTGATTATTGAATGGAGTTGAAGAACACTAGTCGACACGGTGTAATATCGATTCGACCATCAGATATTATGTATGCGAGCCAAGAAGGCATCAAATTCCAGAGACAAAATTGTACTAACAAAAGCTGGATTTCACTTGTGGAAGTTGGTCCAGGATTTGTACATCACAGCAGTGGCCTGGACTAAGTTTGGACACGGACGGATTCGGAATGAGACATATATATGAAGAAATAAGCGAAATGAACGCCTCTGTAAAATTTAAAAATAATTATTTTTATGATTAATATTTTTGATAATTTAATAGTCGATGGCCTAGGATCCGAAAGATAAATTCCGGGTCCATTATCTCATATGGCTGCGGATCGGAAAACAGGGATTCAGTTTCTTCACGTGAAGGCTGGCCGAATACGGCTAAAACATCTCAAGTCTGAATTTCTGATGTTAATCTCTTGTCTTGGAACAATAAACATTCAAGATTGCAAGTCATGCTACATCTAGAAGCCATGGATACAATTTCATTTTTGCAACCACCATGCATATCGCGGGAGGGATAGGGACTATGGAGTATGATGAGATACGTATTCAATGTTTAATAGAAATCGAGTGGCAAGCGAGGTTTCACGGAATTGAGTCTTATGGCTATTAATTTCAAACTCGTTTAAATGGGCATTCGATTTGATTATGAACTTGCTTCAGTAAATTGAGTAAGATTTGACTTAATAATATTGAATTAGAAATGGGTCCAAGCATTCAATTATACAACTTCATTCGTTTACCCTTTTTTTCTTTTTCCATTAGTGTTCGCTAGATGCGACTAATCAAGTCGAACATTATTGTATTGTTTTTGAGGGTCAACTCTCCCAAGATTGATTGTAATTAAATGCATAATGATAGTTGCCCACTTGTATATACTCTAATAAAGTCTAAGTTTAACTGAAACTCACACATCCAATAGAGAATTCAGAAACAACATTTAGGTGAGTCAAAATTATACCTCTGTATTCATATATTCACTTTCAATTTTTTTGCCATTTTTTAAAAGTCGAGACCACAGCAGGTTGGGCTCGATGTAATCATTGGAAGCCCATTGAATTAAGCCCAACAATACCAATAACTCTTGGGCCCAGTTCGTCTTCTTCAGAGAATAAACCGAGACAACTTATCTTTTTCTTCCTCAACTCATTTGTAAATCCAGCTTTTATCGATTCTAACAACGATTAGACTATAACCAAGAAAACACACTACACTTGAACATGGGAGCAACAACAACCATATTCTTTGCCAGTACCAAAACCCACCATACTCCTCCACTACCCCTCACCAAGAAATACTCCGGCCAATCCATCCGAGCACTCCCAATACGAATCATAACAATTGGGAAGAAACGTTCAAAAGGTATCGAACTCATCGTCGACGACTACATCGAAAAGCTCAGACACTACTGCCCTGTCGTTGACGTTCGTCTCAAATCCAACCCCAAAAACGCAAATGCCCGTGACGTAATGGCTCAGGTTGAACACGAAGATGCCGCAGTCATGGGCACTATCAAGGCCAATGAATGGGTTGTCATGTTGGATGAGAATGGACTTGAACTGGACTCTCATGGTATGGCTTCTCTAGTTGCTGATGCTGGTGATACTGGAGCTTCATCCATGGTGTTTTGTATTGGTGGGGCGTATGGTCATGGAAGACAGGTGAGGGAGAGAGCTGATGTTTCTGTCAAGCTGTCTTCTTTGGTGCTGAATCATCAGGTTGCTTTGGTTGTGCTTGTTGAGCAGCTTTACAGGGCCTGGACTATACTCAAGGCACAAAACTATCATCATTAGGTAGTCGGAAAGTAGTTATGTAGGAGAGGTATATTAGACCGACCGACCCTTGTGGTTGAGAATGTGTTCGAGCATGCAGTGTCGAATGTGATAGTGTGTTTCTATCTCATTTGCTTACACCATTGTACTGATTTATGTATACAGTAATACAAATACAAACCTTTTGTGATCGAAGAGCTCCAGTTTCGGCTTTCTGCAATTTGTTCACAGGTAGAAGAAGATGCAGTTGGTGACATATATGGGCAAGAGTAAAGAAACAAATGTGAAATATAAACCACACCACGAAAAGGGAGGAGGAGCCTTTAGTTTTCATGACTCGGTAATTACAGCATGAGAAACAAAACATATAAGATGGAACAAAAAGGGGAAATCTGTTGTTCAAGACTTCGACCCAATTACAATGTAATCAGTTCTCAAAAACATCTTTCACCATTCAATGTGCCATATGAAGGTGAGAGGAAGAAGAGTACGCGCCTATATACCAAACAAACAGGACCAGAGGAATCCAAACTGCTGGAACTGTAAAGATCTTGAGACATCAGATACTCTTGCCCGAAATGTTCCCAAGAAGCGAGATAAGATGAAAAGATGAAAACTGTTCAGGTTTTCAGCTGGAAAAAATCCTCATTCACAAAATGCCGCATGTGTTTCTTTGACTTTATACAAAATCAATAATTTAAACAAAGAGGGAAGTGTAGTGCTTTTCAATCACTGTGGAGTTAACTTCCATACACGAATACACGCGTCCTCACCAGAACTGGCCACAATTTTGTCATCAGTAAATACTAATCCATAGACTCCACCAAGGTGAGCACCCTTGATAGTTATCCGATCTGAAGCTGGCTTGTCTACTTCATATACAATCACGCATGTGTCAAGTGACCCGGTGGCAACCATGCTGCTATCAGGAGACCAAGCCAGGCAGTTTATTCTTGCAGTGTGGTATAGCATATTTTTTAGCTTTACCTAGAAATTAGAACAATCAGGATTGAGTTTGTAAGCAAAAGCAGACAATCGAACTTAACAAGAAAATGAAAGTAAGGGGTACATAACCATAATGCAAATATCAACAGAAGGAAAAAATTATGTTTAAAGATAAGGAGAGCATATAGTTGCAGTCTTCTATCCCATAAAATGTATTATCTCAAAAATTTTTAATGTAAACAAGCTCTCAAGTCTGAAACATGAACCTGAGAAAATGCACCTTGAAAGAAGCTTTCCGGGAATAAAGAGAAATGAAGTTGGATGAGGAACCCAAAACCTTTCAAGTGGATTGTTAAACATTATATCATAATCCTCTCTAAAACCAAATTTCTTCGTCCAAAAAAATGCGTACTTAATTTCTCCAAAATTGATTCAATCACCACTCAAATACTGTCTTCTAAAGGATAAGAAATTACAGATCTAGCGAAGTGGTGAGGCCAACTTTACCAGTTCATATACGTACTATGAACTGTAACAATGACAAGGCTTACAAGCACAAAACTGGAATCTTGGTATTACTTGAATAACACTAATAAAAACTAATGTATTATCTTGGAATCTTGGAATATTGGTTCAAGTATTGTCTTTTGTCATGAAGAAAATTAGTTATCTTTGCTACCAAAACATCATCTCAGCGATACTAATGAAAACTTTTGATAAGTAACTACAACAGTTACGGCAAGCACTTTGAGTTCAGGAATAACACTAAGAAGTTTAGTACCTCCCGAGTAGCCAAGTCCCAGACAACAGCTTCTCGATTAGAATCTCCTGAAGCGAGCATTGAAAGATCTGGAGAATACCGAATGGTAGTGATAGCTCCCCTATGCTTTTCAAGTACTGCCTCTTCTGTTAGAGTGTCCCCTGTGACAGAATAAAGATGCAATTTACCATCCTGGCCACCCACAATAGCTTCAGTACCCTTGGGTGAAATTGCACATGCTGCTACAGTGAAACCCAGGTCAATTGTAGACACGACGTTGGCACCACGGAGAAGGACAACTCCAGTCTCAATGGAAACCAAAGCAAGCTCGGGAGAGTGAAGAGCAAGAGCCAGGTCCTTTGGCTGGTTGCCAATATCAATGCAATCTGCACTACCACATTGATCTCCTTGAAGAGAGACTCTCCAAACCTTCAACAAGAAAAGAATCCATATACACAACACCATGAGATCATTTCAGTGGTGTGACTGACTGAATAAACATAGCATCAGTGAATCTTAACCATTACAGGTAAAACAATAATATTAATAATCTTAAACAGCATATGCTGACTGAAAGGACACATATGAGTATTTGAATGTCATCGAAATTCAGAATAAATCTTATGAAGGGATTTCTTCTAAGCTACCGGTACTTTTTTTCTTTTTTGAGTTCATATAGCTGATATAAGATCTGTTATTAAATAGCTAATCCAAATGTAACCCGGATTAAATACTTGCTTTTAAACCTAGTTCCATAGATTAACTGGAACATCCACATGAATTTGTAGGCTAAAAACTCCGACATTTAACTTGATGATTAGGCATAATGAAATCAATTTGGAACAAGAAAAATAATGTCAGTTGAACAAGTGCATGGTTATGCTAAACTAATCAAACATAAGGCAGTTTTTAAGTATTCGGATATGTATTCTCCTGTAGTAACTGACCTTATTGTCATATCCAGATGAAACAATTTCTTCTTCCACAGCTGAGAAACACTTAATTTGAGAAACAGCATTCCTTTCCAATTTTCCATAGTATCCAGTGCCTTGAAGCCATTTAATTATTAAACCATCATAGCTGGTGGACAACATAACCTTTGGGTCTTTGTTAAGAACGGCTAATGAATTGATGTTCTTCATGTGTCCAGATAAGGAAAGGGGAGCCTCGTCAAGATCACTTGCTGAGTACAAATATATAGTGCCACCCAGAGAAACCGTAACAATGTGGTTGTTTTGCCAGAGACAGCCAACCAACATGTCCTCTACTCCACCAAAACCAGGAGTTAATGTTTTCTTCACATTTCCCTTGTTGTCCTCAGATATTTCCCATATTTTGGCAGACTTGTCTGCTGAAACAGTAAGCACCTGAAACCATGTTTCAACATTGAAACATTCTGGCATCAGGAAACGTAATTGTTGCATGAAATTGTGAGTGGGGTGGGTTAGCAAATAAATGAATGCATATCCATTATTTAAATATATTTATCCAAAGGACTCATTTATACTTCAAATGTCCATCATCGACCGTTGCACTCTAGCTGCATAAATGTTATGGAGAATGCTAAAGTACGAAGGCTACATTTAAAAACTCGAGTAATTGAAGCACCCACAATACGAGCCCAAGACTCTGACCTTGGTGCTGCTTCTTTGTATTTGAAAACAAAATGCTCAATAAATGAAAATTGAAAGCATAAAGTACGTTGCCCGACTCATACAAAAGTAATTATAAGCCTAAGAAAGCAACTACGCAACTTATAGTTCTTGGAAACACAATTTACTAGTGTTCTTTAAGGACTACAAAACACTACTATTTTCTTAAAGGACTTCCATCTCCTACCAATTTTTTTCCCCCCTAAGATGTTGCTTAAGTTATTAATAAATAAACAAACATTCCATCTTTCTCTTCCTGACGAAGTTAATTACTTTATTCCTTGTACCCACACAAAAAATGTTCATATGTTGGTAGCATTATAGTCATACAGTCATTCACAAGTCACAACTGCTAATTCAGCCCATAGTCCATGATACTTGACATGCAGTATAATCACTGTCATAACCCAACTAATTTTGACACGATGAGTAGAGCAACCATAAACATGCTAAGATTTTTTTACTATTAATTAACATGATATATAGCATTACAATTACAATTGTTGAACAAGACGAATTTATCAATCAATTCTAGATGCAAATCACCACCAATCTCTATTCAGAGATTTCGGGGAATCGAACCCGTGACCTCATGGTTACGGGGTGTCTCAGCTTGCCACTCGGCTACAAACGCTTTGACATAAACATGATAAGACTTGATTAATGAAGATACCCACATCTATAGCTACAAGATATGCAATTGCCTCTTGTTTCCTATACTAAGGAAAGAACATCACACACATATATGCTGTATCATATTTTAGAATATATTCCTATCCTAACCATAGTTGCCAAACATTGATGAACATATATCGTATGCAGCCTTCACCCCCATGCATTTCTGCAAAGAGGCTGTTTCCACTAATTGAACCCGTAACTCCTAGGGTCTCTCAGAAGAGCAACTTGCTTAATGCAGCAATGTTCGCCCTCAGCAAGGACAAACATTATGCCAACTTAAACCAATGCGAAAAATTTCCACTTAAATACCGCTACAGATAGCAAAATATAAATTTCCTTTTGGATGTTAGCAGCCACTTTGAAAAGAAGTTGTCATCAAATTTCTATCGCTTACTTGTTTGCTGTCTGGACTCCAACTAACAGCATAAATGCTCCCTGTGTGACCATCTTCAGAAGACAACTCTCCAATTTTTTCTCCAGTTTTTGCATCAAACAAAAGTCCCTTCTTATCGGAGCTTACAGTAATGAATACCTTTCCATCTGGAGAAAAGCGTACGCAATTTACGAAATTTGAATGGTCCCTGCAGGCCAAAGCACCAATACACTTTAATAAATGAAGAAGTTTTCAAGGCAGGCATGCATGGAGGAACCATTTCTAGGTAAGTATGTATATAAATTTGGTGCAGTGACATAAACATAAATAGAAGAGATATCAAAGGGGACAAAATCATACTAAATCCCCAGTTGAAGAAGTTTCAATTTCAGATGGAAGAGAACATAGCTGCCAGATTCAGTAGGAAAAACAGAAGGCAGTAATCAGAAACCTGTGGGATAGCTTGAACTTGAATGGAGGTCCTTCATAAAAGTTGACCAAAAAGTCCTCTCCACATGTTACGATGCGGAAAGGTCTTGTTGGCTTAAATGCACAACTTAAGACTCTTTTTGAATGCCCATCAAATTCGCCAACATTAGTTCCAGAGTCCCACCTGCAAACAAGCTCCTCATCAGATGATAGAATTATTTGTGCTGAGCTATATAAGAGCATAAGTAACTGGCACAAGGTCTCGTCTCAACAACAAAATCAACAGAAACACATAATAGCACTTGGAAATGAATTCCTTATGCTCGTGTAATTTTAATTTTGATAAGGTTAATGTTAGAACACTGACTTAATACTTTACAAGATTAACTTAAGGTCAGAGTTGCCTACCCTGCATCCTTGTAGCAGTCCTTTTCTAACTTACGGTCCTCAGGATTGTGATTTGTGAGTCACAAAACAACAAACTCACTTGTTAAACCCTGTCAATGGCCACACCAAGCTAGGTTCTATTGTATAGCAAGTGATAGCCTCAATGTAACCACCGTGGATCTTTGCAACGGCAAGGAATTATTGTCATTTCATCTACTTCCTATGATGTTCTTCCTTCATTACTGGGTAATTTCAATTATGATAAGTTAAATGTTCGAACACTGACTTCATACTTTACAAGATTAACTAAGGTCAGAGTTGGCTACCCTGCAACCTTGTAAACTGTAATGCAGTCCTTTTCTAGCTTACAGTCCTTGGGATTCTGATTTGTGATTCACAAAACAACAAATTCACTTGCTAAACCTTGCCATTGGCCATACCAAGCTAGCAGCAAGTGGTAGCCACAATGTGACCACTGTGGATCTTTGTGACACCTAGGAGTTATCGTACTTTAATCCACTTCCTATGATGGTCTTCCTTCATTACTAGGAATGACAATCGGTTTTCATCCAAACTTACAATACTACTAACTTAACTGCCAATCAAACATCTAAAGACTTAATTAGCTAAAACTATTTATCCAAACCAATAATCTGCAATACCAGCTAAGCATATCCAGAACCACAATTGAAGAATAAATTAAGTTACACTGACTAACGATTACACCGTAAACGAGTATGCATCACTAGCTCACATACTTGTTCCTAATATTTAAAATTGAGCTGCAAATTACGAAAATATATAAAGGTACGTCTAACCATCTCCACAAGTTAATTGCCTAATCCTAAACACTAGGCCAATATCCTATCTAACAGTAATGTTTCCACCAAAATATTTCGAAAACATTACAAATATAGAAGTCTCCTGAGAGTCGGTCTCATACAAATCTAAGTAAATCATTAATAATCAAAATGTCTTTGTTTTAATAAAAGCATAGTTCGTCTCTAGATAAGTTATTCCGAACACTTACATAAAAGCACGAACAAGCGACTTTCCTTTACCATCACCAGAGGCCACAATGCGTTCACCATCAGCAGACCATTGAAGATCGTCGATCCGACCGGATAGCACTCGAAACTCCTTCTTCAGCACGAACTCATTGCGAGTCCCCCAGATCCGCACCGTGCCGGAGACGTCAGCGGAGGCAATCCACTCGCCGTTGGGCGAGTACCTTGCGACGGTGGCAGGATAGGCGTGCTCGCCGTAGACTTTGACCTCCAAGGGACGGTCGAGGTAGCGAATGATGACGGATCGGCCGTTGCAGTAGAGAATCGAGTTCGATTTGGGGTCGCCGGAGAGGAGAATGCCTCGGCCGCGTTCCGTGGAAGGTACGCAGGCGTAGGTTTCCGCTAGTTCTGCGGCCATTGTGAATGTTTTCGAGGGAGGTTGGTTGATGACAGGGAAATGGTGAAGTGAAATTGCTTTCTGCCAATTTTTTTGGGTGTTTTTGTTTATTTATAGGAGTTGCTGACTTTGTGGAATGGAATTGTGTGTGAGAGAGAGAGAGTGTGATGGTTTGGGGTGGCAGGTGCTCAAATGGAATTATGAAGTGAATGTTCGTTGATAAGAAAATAACGTGAATTATTCTAAGAGAAAAAAAAGGGTGAATATTGGACATTTAGTCTCAAACAAAGTGAGTATATAATCAATTAAAATCGGGAAAACTTTTAGAATACCAACTAGCAACATTCAGACTTGCATGGTCTAGTCGTGTATGATTTGTTCGATCGATCCGGTCAAGTATCTAATATGTCGCATTGTTTTTGCTCTCACCCAAATTCTACTTTCTTTAAGAAAAAATATAGCCATAATTAGCAAAGAAGAAGATTTTTTTCATGATCTTAAGTTTCCCTCACTAGCCAAGGTCCAGGATTGAGAGATGGGTTCGGGAGAGGTGGGCTCCTTAGGTGGTTAAGGTCCAAGGATTAGAAGTTGAACTTGTTTTATTGGTCAAGGTTTGATGATGAGCGATGGGCCTCGAGTTGAGCATGACTTTATATGAGATTAACTCATTTGTTTTTTAGGACTATCGAGTAACATATATTGTGATTGGTATGAAAACAGTCAAGTGTTTTTGACCTCGGAACGTAAGACTCCTTGAATTTATTTTAACCAGAACCTTCGTGTGTGATCCACCTGCCAGTAAAATGAGGAAGGGTGTTAGATCATTTTTGATCGATTTTTCTTGGATAAATTGAACTTTAAATTCAAATCGTCTTGTCAGTCTACGTGCTGGTTTAATAGTCGAAGTGGAAAAAATAGGTAAGTGGATTACTTATTTCAAGTGTTGAACATATATATATATATAGTTCCAGTGAACAAGCCAGAAACAGATGAGATAAATACCGTGTGAAATTGGTGAAAAAGGTACAAGCTGAGCTCCGTTAGCAGCTGTCTGTTGACTTGAGTCTTTGATTCCCGCGTCCCGACCAACTGTATTCATCTCATCTTTCTGTGTAGTCATATCATATTCTTCACAGATCCATAAAATTTCACTAACTTCAACACTAATCATCATCAATCAACCGTAACAAAACAAAAATGTTAAGCTTAAGGCTAACAACAAGAGCTAATCTCCCACCTCCAAATCCCCATTCCAGAACCCATCACAACCCTAGTATCCTACTACCCACTCCAATCGCACCCATACGACAAAACCCAACCCAATTCACACTCCGCAACGCAAACAACAACGGCCTCCCACCAGGCGGAAACAGCAACAACGGCGGCAATTCATGGAATTGGGAAGACGACAACCGAGGCGATGTCAAGTTCGAAGAGCCCAGACTTAACCCGAGCGGGTGCGTGGAGCTGCCGATTGATCACAATCCGGGGAAACAAATTGTCAAAGTCGGATTCGGCCTGATGCGAGTACTGTATGATTTCTGTAACTCCATTGCTGTTTCTACTGCAGATGCCTTTGCTGTTGTTGGGTATACCTTCATTGTTGTGGCTGTTGCTCTTGCCTGTTTTCTCCTTACTCTTCTCTGATTATAGACTCATAGTACTTCAATTGTCGTTGTTGTTGTTGTTGTTGTTGTTGTTGTTGTTGTTGTTGTTGTGTTGTGTGTGAATTTGTGTTATGTGTTAAACTTGCTTCGATAATCAATACTAATTATGACTTGCATTGTCTATGGGAATTGGAATTGGGATTATGTTTCCGAAAGACGAGATGCATATACAGAGTGTATTATAGAACATCAGTGATCTTCACACTAACTATTACTAGTACTCGTAGAAAGCTTCATTTTGGAGCTTCTTAGCTGTAGCCTGCAGTACTGCAGTCTATGTTTGGAATGAATTGACCCGTCTCATTGTACATCTTATGAGCTTATATTTGGAAATTGGAATGAATTTCCACGCCTCACTGTTTGTCTATGTTCTAGTACTCTTTTAATGCAACATATGAACCATTGGTGAATCTGATTGGAGATACTTGATATCTAGTTAAACTAATCCCTTCATAAGTAAGAAAATACTTAACCACCTGGTATAATGGATGATTAACTATCAATTATGAGAACTGGAGTGGAGCATCCACAACCTGTAGACTTGTGTTCTGTACTAAGTTGAGAAAAGGTTCTTGAGGAGTAACTAGAATAGTCAATATCAGAGCATGACAACAGAAGAATATAGTACCTGAATATACCTGTCAGATGACATTACAATACAAAATCAAGAAAATCACCCTTCTGCCTTCCTTCTCTTCAGCAAAAGCTTAAGATCTGTGAGTCAGTAAACTGTGTGAGCTAGCTACTGCCGTTATTTAGTACTCAGGACTCCAAATATAGCATATGTTTGGTGGCAATCCTCATCCTTACTCAAACAGTACGTAATTTACTTCGCGAACACGCAAATAACAATGGAAAGTTGATAAAATCACACTATCAACTGATGGCACAACTGAATATAACCAGAGCAAGATAATGGCAGTACTTATTATTACTGAACAAGTAACGATTTTCAGAGCTACCAATTTACCAGAGTCATAAACCAGACAATATTAACACGACAAGACGAATGCAGAGTTCTAGGATTTAATTATTATTAGTAATGCGACGCTTGCGATTAGCAGGCTCCTTGTGGGCATTGAAATAAACAGTTGAGACTGGTATGCCGAGATCTAGGTGCGATGCGAAAGCCCTGGTGTTAAAGTTCGACCTAGATGTTGGCGGTTCTAGCTGACCATCAACAAGGCGCTTCTGCTGAAATAGCACTAGTATGAACCGGTGAATCCCCACTGGGGGCCTCGGCCCCGAGTACGGGAGCACCTCCTTTCCTGCGAATATCTTAAATTTGTTATAAAGTAATTTATATGTGAAAATGAAATACCTTAAATTATTGGAAATATTCTTGGAGAAGGCATATGTCTGTCTATTCTCATAGGATTAAGATTAGACTATATTGACAACGAGGTGCGTAGCAGTTGGTAAGACGATTCCCCTTCAACCGATAGGTCAGAGGTTCAAGCCACAATTGTTGTTTAAAAAAAATACTTAGGATATATTAAAAAAATGAAAAGGTTCCAATCAAGTTGAAATCTAATAATGTGACTTTGATTTCATTGCAATGCATATTTATTGAAGTTTTTCGAAGCTCCAAAGTCTCGGAGATATCTTGAAGGAGTTGAAAGGTTGAAAACAGGCCGGGTCTCCTCGGTGCACCCCATCCACAATGAATATGGTATCTACATGAAATGGCACACGGGTCCCATACCCTTTGTGAGAGGGGTGCACCGGGAACACATATACTTTCCTGTGCATATTATCCTCACTCATGAGCACACATGGAACTTCATCTTAATAATTACACCAAAACAATCACACTTAATTTTAGACTTTTTTAATGGATTTCAAAAAATAAAAAATTGATGGACCTATTTAGTACGAGTTGTATTTCTAACTCGGTTTATTTGATGCTAGGTCTCCCCCGGTGCACTCTAACCCTGATAAAGAGTGTGGCACCCTTATGCCATTTCATTAGATACAATACTTTGTGAAATGGGGTACACCAGGGGAGAGACTCGACATTTTTTCAATTGGTAGGGGCTAACATAAACTGGAAAAGTAGCCCATGAACAACTATGTGGTCCATACTGTTGAACTCATCCCTCTAAGGGACGAGACGGGACGGGACGTTACAACTTCTAAATAATTTTCTTTTATTATTTAAATCGATAAAATATTATCACATGATTTAAATAAGTTATTGGTTTAAACCCTAACAGAGGATCAGTGACATGTGTAGTGGCATATCTAGTGGCTGTTGGGATGGACATTTGAGTGGGCATTTGGATGGATTTTGGTGAAAATTATGTTTGGATGGACATTTGAGTGTGGTATTTTAAGTGTATTTTAGGCCAAATCATTATTCATCGAGTCAGATTCAAATTTCCATCCAAACACCCCCTAGATTTAAATAAGTAGGACCTAGGTTGAATGAAGTTGAAAGATAGGTGATATGTGGGGTTATATGGTTTGTTATTTTTCGAATGTATTTAATTAATGTGACCTCAAGAAAAAACAGAGAAGATAAATTTGTAGTGAAGTTGCAATCCTAAGAACTAGACATGGGTGATCTAATTTCAAGTTCTTAGGGTCGAAAATGGTGTAGGCGTGGTAAGGAATGTTCAAGTTTGTTTTAAGTCTCAACTCAAGAAACTAGACTGAGTGATCTAGTTCTAAAATTGATGTTCATTGTTCCTGTTGAACTTGTTTGGAGTTTGAGAAGGTTGGAAATGTAGATGGCGTAGGTCGGGAAAGTTTTCTTGTATTTGGTATTTGGATATTGGATCGTTGGATGTGATGTTAACTTGTATTCTTGGAGAGAATTTCTATGCTGTTTATAACTTTGCTCAATTGTTAATAATTATTTTACATTTCAAAATCGAAAAAAAAAGAAAGAGAAGTTGGTATTTAGTAACCTGACAAAATCAGTAGATAGTATATTAGCAAGTTTTATAGAGACAGTATATAAGCAAGTTTCACGAGGGACGAATTCTATGTTACTAATAAAAACGCTCATGTTATTAATTAAAATATACATGTCGAGATGTTGGACTTTTTTATATTACAATATGACTTATTTTAATATGGGTGTTTTGATAATAATATGGGAGTTTTTATTGATAACATGGTCTGTCTCTATAAAATTTTATGATATTATATTTTAGTATTATAAGCTAATTAGGAAATAAAGGCTAGTGTAAGTATAGTGTGACATTTAATTTAGGTGTACGAAAGAGTACTAATATAAATTACCACAAGTGACATTAGAACCACCCGGGATATCCGTTACGATCCTGCCAAACAAAACATCAAGTTTTAATTATCAATCTCTACTAATCATTATAAAGCTGACATAAACTATAACTTAACTTTTATTCTATGAAAAGTCTATCTATAAACTGTAATGCCTTAATACTTAGAATCTAACCAATTGGATTAGGCCTCTTGCTCAACTTGTATAAAGTTTTAGTGGATACTCGTATGCGTATTACAAAAAGGTTTTTCTTGATACGTGACAATTGCATAATCGTATGCCTTATGCTTACCAATGAACCCATTCACGCATAATTGGTTCGCTCGGACTTGGAGCATCAGGGTCCGTCATCACCTGCCCATGCATTAAACCGTAAAACATCGATCGATCTCAATTAGCTAGAAAATTCAAGAAATACAAATGGAGAAACAAGTTGGTGAATAATCCAATGCACAGACAAAGGTAACTAGCGGCTGCGGGTTTACAACGTTTATCGAGAGAGGAAAGGAAAGAGAGAGAGAGAGAGATGCGCAAGTACCAAAGTGTACAAGTCATTAGGACGGCCAGTAATGGTAACCCTGGGCGGAGTAGCGGCCATGGAAGGCTTGATGTCGCAACCATTAGTGACATGCTTGGAGCCATAGTAGACGGACATGTACACACTAGGCACAAACATGTCGACCACATCACCAATCACTCTCCCAACCACCAATGGATCCACATTGACACTCATACTTAATATTAGTATTAGTATATAATGTATGCTTGATTATGAAGTAATATTTGGTTAATGATGAACATGGAGATGGTTATTTATAGGGTGTGAAAGAGCAGAGATGGTATGCACCTATAGGACATGCACAGGGCAAAGCAAAAAGCCAAGCACCACGTGTGCAGGACAATCTATACAACTTTACTTGAGCTAAAAACCAAATCAGATATTTTGCTACGTTATTGGCACGTGTCGGGGTTTATTGGTGTTTGAGCATCTGGTATAATGTGTCGGAAACCACGAGATTACTAATTGTCGTTGCCTCTCTCAAGCATGGATGATTGGGGATTGTTAAACGCTTCGACCGTTTTTATAAAGGCAGAATGCATTTTTATATATTATAATAAGTTAAATAAATTATATAATATAGAATTAGACCTAATTTTCATAAGATTTATGAAATTATTATATTTTCGAACATATATAAACCCATATACACTACGATACCATAACGTAATGAAAATTAATATTATAAAATTATTAATCATACTTTACAAATGATGATGAATTTGAGATGTTTATATTGTTATAATTCATATTCGTAATCGTTAATATTTGTTTAATTATTTAATATAGTTAAATTAATTAACTTCACATTAATAATTTTTTTTGTTTAAATTAGAAAAAAAACAGAAACTGACCAGGACCTGTCCTGGCAGATCTGCCGATCAGAGCGGAGCTGCTGCATAGCTCCAGACCGGCTTTTCCTGTGGGTTCGGGGCGGTGGAGTTCTTCGTATTCTTCTTCTTCATTCTTCGTGTTCTTTTAAATTTTCTTCATTTTTTTCTGGTTAATATGATTGGATCAAGTAAACATGTTTAGATGTTTTTGTAGATAAAATTGTAATGATTTATAATTATAGGACTATTTTTTGAATTATAATAGTTGTGGTGTTGTTTGTAATATATAAAAATGCGTCCTGCATTTAATATTTCTATTGATGATTTGATGCGCTATTGCTCCATCCGCCCCACAACAACTTCGGTTTAAATGAATTCGGTGTGGATTTTAGTATTCAAAATGGTGGTTAATTGAACTTGTATAGAGAGTAAGTTTAACGAATAAAAGTAAGAAATTAATAAATGAAGTATATTACCGAGTGAATAAAGTAGAAACTATGTTTCAGTTTAAGATATTAAGATATAACTGTAGATTAATATGGATTTTAGTATTTAAAATAGTGCTTAATTGAAATTGCATAGAGAGTCAACGAATAAAAGTATGAAAAATAATAAATGAAGTATATTATCGAGTGAATAAAGTAGAAACTATGTTTTCGTTTAAGATATAGTCATAGATTGATATTGTAACAAATAAGCAAAGAAAAGTTGATGATTGAGACGGAGAGTAAAACTTATTGTTATTTTCAAGTATTTGAATTTGTTAAACATTGTAATTTTCAATATAAATAAAGTATACATGCTACAATCATAATACTATATCATGAAGCATCATGAATCCCTACATTATATTCTATCGGAGAATAAACCTTTATTGAGTAATAAATTGCAAATAGAATCATTTTCGGCTCTCTATTAAGGGTGTCAAATTTACAGAGTTTTAGAAGGCTCCGATTACCTTAATTAGGGAGCAACTGGTGTTTTAAAATACAAGTATAATGTTATAAATATAATACGAATTAATAATGTTTAATAATTTTATGTGCATTTTTCAATGTGAGTAAGCTTTTAATCATAATTCCTAATTTTTATGATTATAACTATAATATTTATTGGGCCTTTTAGGTTTATAGCGAAGATCTCCAAGGAGTCTTGCTTAATAATTATCTAATTTTATTATAGCTTATGAAGTCCAATAGACCTGTATTATTGAAAATTATGGTTCAGTTATTAATTAAATATGGAGACATTGTTTTAAATAATATTAATTATAATTTATTAGTGAGGATGTTACATAGTTTTTGTCTGTGTAAGTATATGGTGATAAAAAAAAGAACAATTAAGAAAAATGTAACAAACTCTTACTACAGCTACTGCAAGAAGCTTAACAAAAAGATATTACAATGTTATACAACCTAACTATATATAAAAACACCAAAAACCTCCATATAAGAAATGATATAAAATAGTACTGCCAAAAAACTCTCAACAAGGAGGTAGATCACTTGGAGGAGGAAGCAACCTTTGGTGAGGCTCTTTACCACTTTTGACAATGAACCCCATAGCCAAACCCCATGTTGTATGTTCCTCAAGATGGCAATGTATGAACCAAACTCCTGGATTATCTGCATTGATTCGAAGTGCCGCCCATCCTCCCATCGGCACAGCCACCGTGTTCCTCTCAGGAGGATCCACCAGATTATATGTTTTAGGATCCTTCTCCGCAGCGAAATTACCGAAACCTCTTCCCACAATAAAGAAATTATGTCCATGAATGTGGATAGGATGGTTTTCAGGATTCAAAAAGTTGGTATCTTGGAGCACAATCTCTAGCTTTGTGCCAAACTCTACCTCTAGTACTCGAGTGCCAAAGTTCGTGTTCATATTTTCAGTCACAGGGTCTACACCAGTATAGTTGAAGGCATTAGGTGGCTTCTCGGGAAAATCGGGCGAGTAGGAAGTTTTGAGGTTACGGTAGTGGGATTCAAGAATGGACAATGAAGGTCGAACAAATGATTGATTGTTCATCGAAGCGTAAAACTGCTTGTGTAAATAACCGTTACAAGTTTGGTTAACAGGGCAGTCTTGGAGGTTCAAACTTATAGTGACAACCACACGTTTGTCAATCTTTTTAGGTACGTTGCAAGGATAATCTTTCGATCCTAAACTGCGTAGGTTGTTTGCATATCGTGCGGCAAACGGGGTGTCCTCCATTAGGGGAAGGTTAGGAGGCAAGGTGTAAGGTGGCATGGGGAGACTCTGAGTTTCAGGTTTTGAGTTCATTAGAGTGTTTTTGTATTTTAAGAAACCAATTGTAGTTGAGTTGTCAAATGGAAAAACAGAAGTGAGGTAAGGCCTTGCTGCCATGACAAACATGTTTGTAGAATCCGGAACTTGATCTGCGGTTAGTAGAACATTTGTGGTCTGTCCTGGAGCGATCATGATGGCTGGCGTGGTGAAGGGCTTTGTGTAAGCCGCATCAATTTCAACAACAGTTAGTGTGTGGTTCGCTATAGCAAAGAAGAGCTCATCATTCAGAGCCGCGTTTATTATTCTCAACAAGTAAGTCTGTCCACGCTCCACTGCTGCAACAAAAGTGTCTGCATATATTATGAGCGAAAAGTAGTGTTAATTGCTGACACGATCCGATGAGATTCAACAATCGATTGGTTGTTTCAAATGTACCTTTCGTGGAACAAGGGTACGTTGGCCCCGGAAGACCGTTAATGGTATATGCCGTGGAAGAATTAGGTCCATCGCCATACAACTTCATTACCCGCTCCATTTCTTCAACATCATCTTGAAACCACTCACCTATACATGTATAACACATTACCATTTTGTGGGCAAGAATCCTGATTTAGCCATTTCACTAACTTGTTAACATTGATTTTTTGTTGAAATTTAGTAGGGATTTCAAAAGTATAGCATGCTAATGTGGATTTTAGCGCTCTCCTTGTGATGCAGCCGCCGAACCTTGGGAAGTCGGATTTCAAGACGCAACTAGCCCTATGATGCAAGAAGTTCCAGAGGTTTGGAAAACTAGATCTACATGATTAGGTGTGTAATGCATAGGCTTTTGACCTTAAAGAAACTTGATGTTAGTTAAGCAAAAGGATAAAGTGGGAGGAAAGATTATTACCAAAAATGATAGGAATGATGTGTTGTTGGATATGAGGAGCGGAGAATGGAAAGGGCATGCGAGGTTGAATGATGAAAGCACCATAGACTGAAGCACGTTGCCATGAATAATGAGCATGCCACCACAAGGTTCCTCTTTGTTCTACCACCGTGAAATTATATGTGTAACTCTTGCCTCCTCCGATCGGGCATTGTGTTACGTACGCTGGCCCATCGGCCCATCCACTTCTTAGCTGTCGAACTCCATGCCTGCCCAACCCACCATATCATTCAATCAAATAATTAACTGATAAGTTAGTTGGTAGCGATAATATGTATTCTAAATTCTGATGTAAAAAGAGTGTAATCATATACCTGAAATACTTTATACTATACAACTTAATTATATTTATATGGCCACCAATTAATCAATTGTAATTGCTTATCATGAACTAGAAATTGACAGGTCGCCAATGACGCATAGTGTCAAATATAAAAGTTTCAACCAATTATATTAAAACTTGATATTGAACTATTTAGGTGTAACAAAAGCGAATTTTAGGCTTTAAACTATTGCAAAGTAACCATTTTATCCTGCAAAATCCAAATTCTCATTGAATTGACACCCTATTTTAAGATCAACTATATTGATAAATAGGGACTGATTGGTATAGAATTTGAGTGGTCGTTTTTAATTGAAATTGAACTTTTTTTATAAAATATTCAATTTGAGTGGGTAGATGGCCGCTCCAGCAATATAACAAATATGGCCTAGAATAACCATTAGGATTAGGAGCTTAGTCCACATCACATGCTCTAAACTCTAAAGAGCTTGTTCAGAAATCTCAGCAAAAGATATATTATTATGACAAATCAAGTATTAGAAGTTAACTTGCACGCAAAATCAAAAGTTACTTGCATATATTTGATATACACAATTATGATAATGAGTTGTGATCCATCCATCCCATTAAACTAGTTAACACAAAGTTTATATAACGTTCTGTGAATGTATTTTATAATGGTAGATTTTATATTCATTTATTATTTCCCAATACGTATATCAGGCACGATTCAAATGGTAAAACGTTATCGGTATTGAAGAATCGAAACACAGTACATATATATTGATGCATGGAAGGGACAAAAATGAAATGCTAGAGATTAACTTATATACTTACCAATGGATAGTAGTGTTGCGAGCAACCTTGTTAGTAACCGTAATAAGCACATTGTCCCCTTCATGAACGGCGATAGTCGGACCGGGATACTTGCCGTTTACTGTTAAAATTGTTTTCTTCTGACAAAGCCGCGTTACATCCTTCCATTGTACCTGCAAAGTGAGTTCAATTCGTATCGTCGTCATTTTCTCCGAAGTGAAGTATGTTCTTACTTTTTCATTTATACAATATACTATATACGTGATCCTGCAATGCAATATCGAATTCTAAAAAAGTCACCGAGCATTCAATATCAAACTCAAAATGTGGAAAACTTACATTAAATTGGAAGTGCTTGACATTGGAAGCCTGAGAAGGATGTGGCAAAGCAAGTGTCAATGCTATAAGGATTAGAAGTTGGTAATTATAAGATTTATTCTCCATTTGTGGAACCTTCACTAATGGAGCTACTCTCTTTTTCCGACCTACCAAACCTTGCTGCACAAGGTCCCATATATATAGGCAATGGCATAATTTGCCATAAACTAGTCTTATGCTACAACATTGTACTTACTCCCCTTTTTTTAATTCACTTGATTGCAAGACTAGTGATTTCGACAGATGCTAGTAGTTCTACATGCTAAAATGGTAAATTACATGTAAACCATACAAGTATACGCCTAGGACTATAACAATACCTATAATTTCAATTGTGTGAGATAAAATGAAATTAGTGATGATGAGTTTGAGATGTATCACTCTATCCCGGTCTGGAGAGAGTATGATTTAGAAATTAAAATTGAATTTTCGTCTATTTTTCACATGCAAAAACATAATTATTAGGTAAAAATTTATAAAATTAACATATTTATTCCGTTAGATTTCAAAAATACTAAAATAAAAAATAAGTAAATTCTAAAAAAAATATTATTTTATTTTTAAAAACATTTTAGAAGGTAAATTTAATTTTAATATTTGTATTTTTCTAAGTTAAATATTAATATGGTGATAGGGCGATCGCCTTACCGCCTTGGCGACGCCCCATCACCCTTCCGCCTTAGGAATATTTAAATTAGAAAAATATAAATATTAATTAAAAATCAAATTTACCTTTTAAAATATTTTAAAAAAATAAAATAATACTTTTTTAGAATTACCTATATTTTTATTTTAATATTTTAAAATCTAATGAAATAAACAACGAAGTGTACCTTAGTTGGTAAGTCGCTTCACCTCCAATCAATAGGTCGGGATTCGAGTCACCCTTTAACTGTTTAAAAAAAATAAATAAAATCTAATAAAATAAATACGCTAATTTTTTAATTTTTTACTTATTGTTAAGTAGGTTTCGTCCCGAATTCTATCTTACTTCTTCCATCATATGTAGAATGGAAGATTCTGTTTGAAACATTCTCGAAGGAGCGACATTGCAACAATACAGGTTTTTTCTATTGTTACACGGATTTACAATTATGCCCACATAATCTAATTAGTCCATGGTTGTTACAATTAAGTGGGAAGTTTTAGATGGGGTTGGTAAATATGATAGATTAACTCCAACCACAAATAAATGGTTTAATAATTAGACCTATCTGTTGGTACTTCTCTGGTCAAAATCCGTAAAATCAAATTCATTTTTGGTAGAAGAGGGATTTGAGTTCATTTAAGAAAAGTCTCTAGTTTAAATTTTATAAATATAAAAATCATCGTTAAGAGAATTATCCCTTTAAAAAAGGATTCAATAATATTCGGTTGGATTAGTGGTATAGGCGGATATTTATGAGAAAAAGGTAAAAAAAAAGGATGTTACATTCGTATGAGACATTTGGCCGGTTGAGGAATTTGGATGAACAAAATTCTGTCCCAATAAGTCCAATATTATCAAAGAGATTCGAGTGTATGAGAATACAAATTGGACAGTGATTAATTCGAAATAAACCTAAATAATTAATTGTCACAATCTCAATGCACGAGGGGTCTTGAAAATGATATTGTTTTTTATCTCATCATATGTGCTTAAACTAAAGCTAATTACTCATATTACAACATTATAATATCCACATTTGGATTCTAATGATAAATTCTTTTGATTATATGAATATAAAAGTACTTAAACGAACTCCAACTTATTATGATGCATGATTAAGACAAAACATCAAGCTACCTCAACAAGATCTCTTTGCTGTTTGGAATATCCACATATTGGCGACTAAACTGTGAAGTGTCTAGGGTTTTGTTCTTAGTATACTAGTAACCAAAGCGAGACCATATATTTTTAGTGAAATCAAATTGACGATCTGTTAATGAGAAAGTTGACCCGAAAGAGTTCAAATGTAAATGTGTGATACGTAAATGATACTCCCTCCGTCACATCAAACATCATACATTAGGGTTGACGCGTAGTTTTATGCGAAAAGTTAAAGTAATGATAAAAATGAAAAAGGTAAAAAAGAGCGTACATTTAGTGACAAAATGTGTAATTTTTGTGTAAAGTTGAGACTGTTTATTACTCCCTCCGTTCTTTTAAAATCTTCATAGCTTTCCTTTTTTGGTGTTTCGTTAGAAACTTACTAATCCAAATAAAGAAAGTTTCCATCCCACTAATTCATTCTTTATTATTTCTCTCACCTACTTTATCATCATTTTATTCAATCTCTCACTTACTTTATAATCCACTTACAACTTTATGAATATACTATCATTCACAAACTAATATTTAACTAATTTTTCTCAAATCAAGATAAAGTAACTCCTTGAAAAGTTTTTATTGGACCGGAGAAAGTATTTGTTAATGGTGGGGTAACTTTTTTTTTAGTAATGTATGGAATTGTGGGATGGTTAAAAATGGTAAATGTATGAAGTTTGTTGGGACTGAAGAAGTATGTATATAAATATTTATAGAAAAGATAAGGGGACATGCAAGTCGCTATTATTTTATGAATCTTGTCGATTTATCCCTGAGCCTGCTGGTGAGGGTTTCCAAGGCCTCTCGTACGTGTGTGACCTCTAAGCCATGAAGGCTCTTGTGTGACAGTTTAACGAAACAGTAAAAGAGGCACATACATATAACTCCACAATAAAATTTTAAACATTCCAAATTCAATTCGACTTCTATAGAGACTATCTATTTCCTCTCCTATAAATCCAAATTGAAATCACCATTTCTAAAACAAACCCGAACAATCCATCAACTTCACCTATTAAATCAATGCTTTTAAAATTTTCTATAGTCATAGAATTAAAATACATGTTAAATTACTATTTCAGTGACATTATAAACTCGAGAAAAACGTTAAATGAATGTCCGTAGCTTTTGGAAAAGGCGAGTCAAACTAATCGATATGTTAACTTTTCATTCCCTTATGTTAAAAGTGCCAACAAAATCAAGCTAGTCTTGTTGGAATACTATGATGTTGCCGAAGTAAAAAGATGCTGCTTCTCATGCTGATTTAATGTCCACCTCCTTTGCAACACCATTATGAAATACACTATATTACCACTCTATCGAGTGATTAAAATGAATCATTATAACGGAGGAGCATTATGACATTCACTAAAAGTATCGGTATTAGGAAAGATTATAATATTAATTATAAAAATAGAAAAAACAATTAATAAAGTCAATTAAGTGAAGTGGTAGATTAATTTGTCAATCAAGTGCTGACGGACTTACACATCAAGTCAGACAAGGAGGATTGACTAATCCATGAATCAAGTGATGACTAATATTGACTTAGTTAGATGAACGAGCTCGACTCATTAATGAATTGTAAAATGTACTTTATCCTTCATGAGTTAGCCACTATGAAGTATTTGAGATGGCGTGGGATGACCACTTCACATTCCACAACTGACCCTAACGTTCATTCATTATACCTGGATTTACGTGATTCGGTCTAACTTTACCGTACAATTTATTTACTTTCAATTATGTCCAGACGAAGATAACACAGGCTTAGACGACGTCAATGGCATCATGGGTTCCACTTCCATGACATGAAGGAAGTGTTAAATTGAACGGAACCACCATGAGAAGAAAAGTATTGAAGAAGAACAAGGTGGATAATAGTACAGCAAGCCTCTGAACTTGCAAACACTCTCAACCACACATGAGTAAACTCATAGCAATGGAAAATTCAGTATTCCTCCTTTCAACCTTGATATATTCTCTTCTTGACCCGCCAATAAAGAAACGAATAAAAACAACTAAAATTCGACACCATTTCAATTGAATCAATTCAATTATCTGTTCTTCATGGCAACTGTGCTCGACTCTCATCTCTTGGCAATAACTGCCATTGTCACTGTAAGTTTACAATTTCTCATCACATAATAATTCACAATTCACAAAACCCACCAATAAAAATCTCATCTTTCTCGCAATTGCAGCCTTTTCTGTTGTGGGATTTCATAAAAATTGAAGCTTTCTTGTTCTTGCAGGTTTGTTATCAGTTGTTGTTCTTTGTGATCACGGCCCTTCTCAAGATTGACAAAGTCACTGACTTTGCTGGTAATGTTATTGATTTTGGTGTAAGTATTGTTTGAGATAAAGAAAAAAAAAGGTCATTTTTTGTTTGAAGAAATTGTGTGGATGATTAGTTTGTGAAGGGAAAATAGATGCATATTGTAATTTTACACTTGTTTAATCTTGCATTTCTGCAAATTGCCTGCACGGAGTTGTTTTAGTGACAGATAAACTGGTTGACAATCGATTAAAATAAGAAAAATCAGTGTTTTTAACCAGATTTTGTTGAGTTTAATGTTTTACATTCTTAAATTGCATTTACATATGACCTTTTGCTTCAATGTATGAAACTCAAATGATAGCAGGGACCTTGTTTTAGTTACATATAGTAGGATGTTGGCTCGGGATGTGATGCGTTTCACGAATGTTCAACGGGCCGTTTATTTGGACCTTACGTTTCCATGCACTAGGTGTATATGAATGATGGTTCTGAGTTTGGTTTTTCTTCTATAGGTAGCACAAATTTTGTTATACTAGCTATATTGACCTTGGCTATCAAAGGATCATGGCACTTTCGGCAGGTGATTATTTCTGTTTCAATCTTTTCCTTGGTATCAATAACCTTATAGTACTTGTTTGTCAGACCCTCTGGAGCATCTCAACTTGTTTTTCTCTATATGGGATTTGAAATATATTAGCTTATCACTTCTTTTTTCCCGGTCAATATCAAGAGAAACTTAAATATTTTATCCTCTTCTTTGTTGACTGGATTTGGAAAACTTTTTTGGTTGAATCCTCCTATCCATCTTGAGAATAAACATGCACTCACATGAACATGACTGAGCGAGTTTTCCACTGGACATGTATAAGGACCTTAAACTTCTGTGCCTGGCAGATTCTTAACTACAATTGCAAGTGAAAGAAGTTTATACCTTGGCTTAGAGGGTAAAGATGTGTTTGCACATTTGTAGCATACTTACATGTGGAGGCTAATGTTTTGAGCTTTTCTGCAGGTGGTGCTATCTATGCTTGTAGTAGTATGGGGCCTTCGTCTTGCACTGTTTCTACTAATGAGGTTAGACACATTTATATCTCGTTTTGTCACAGTAAGCTCCTATACCGTAAACATGTATGCATTGATCTCAGTGATACATCATCTTTTCTTTTTTTTCTTTCTGGTGAAGTCTTATAAGTACTTAGTGCCGTTCTCTGAGACAACTGAATATGGATGTGATCCATAATTCCATATTAGATTACATTATTGGGACTCAGTCCGCCCTCATCTCTTCACCTTCCCTCGTTCAATGAGATGGGTTATGAATTTCTCTCTAATCTTTATGGTTAGAGCCTTTATAGTTATGTTACTATTTCAGAACAAAAAGAGACATTATTCCAGTAAAGAATTAAGTTCATAATACACGTATTTCACTAACTCAATTTTCTGCCATCTATAAGCACCTTGATAAAACAATGTAGGATGGCTTTGTAATAAACCACTCTAAATTGTTTAATGATGGGGTAACAAACGCTTATTCTATACTACTTGCCAAATCTTCGTTGCTCGGAAATAAACAAGCATACAACTTTGCTAACAAAACTTCCCTTTACTGTTTTCGTAAAAACACAAGTGCTAAAAATCCTGCTGCTAGATTGAAGCCCACCAGTATATCACCTCAAAATTCACACATTTCCAGCTCACTACCATATATAAACATGGAAATAAATGCACTTCTCAGCATGTGCCCTAATAGGTCTAAGCAAACTGACACAAGTTTGCTCATGAGGTCACCTAATATGCCTTAGCAAACTGCCCCCCAGAACATGAATTCATTTCTTGTTATGCAGCTGGTTGATCTGATCTGATTTCTTGTTGCTCTTCCAGGATACTGCAGTGGGGAGAGGATCGTCGCTTTGATGAAATGCGACAAAATTTTGGAAAATTGGCAGTTTTCTGGATATTTCAGGTTCCAACTTTTTTCTGCTCCCTTTTTTTTGTGTCTGATGCGCTTAGGAACTGAAATTTTAATCCCAGCATCTCATATAACTAGTTATCTTTCACAGGCTGTCTGGGTGTGGACAGTGAGTTTACCCGTAACTATTGTCAATGCAAGTGACCGACATCCTTCCATTCAAGCTGCGGACATAATTGGGTGGATCATGTGGTTTTTAGGCATTCTAATTGAAGCAACTTCCGACCAACAGAAATTGATTTTCAAAAATTCTTCTGAAAACAGAGGGAAATGGTGTGATGTTGGGCTCTGGAAGTACTCTCGCCACCCCAACTATTTTGGCGAGGTCGGTATCCATTATTCCATTCCATTCATTTGTCCAACTTCTCCCGAACCTTGACATGTCTTTCCTCTCCCAAACGAAACTAGTGCCAGCAAGATTAGATTATACATTTGTACATATTGTTGAGTTTTAGTTTACTAGATCAAAACCTGATATAGTTCTGTTCAGATCTTTCTCTGGTGGGGAATTTTTGTGGGAGCGACGCCAGTCCTAGAAGGTCTTGAATGGCTTGTCATCTTAGGGCCGATATTTCTCACATTATTGCTTCTCTTTGTCAGCGGACTACCATTGCTTGAGGTACTTGAACTTGCTTTTTCATGTTAGTTTACTTCACTCGGTTGAGAATGCATATATTCTGAGATGCTTACATCAACAGGAATCAGCTGACAAGAAGTATGGGAGCAATTCTGTGTATTTGCAGTATAAGAAAACTACAAGGTTGGTTCCAAGCACCTCCCTCTACCAATTTCCCCTGTTAGTCTCTGGACAAGAACACAATAATGAAAACGAAATTAACAATCTTAAATTTGTCTTTTTCAGTCCTCTCATTTTGCTCCCTCCGGTGGTGTATGGCAAGCTGCCTTCATGGTTAAAAGCAACGATTCTATTTGAGTTTCCTCTCTATAATCGTACTCTTCCACATGAATGGTAAGATGGACTTATTATCCGTGAATTTTTCTTGATCTTAGTGTTTGATCTCTTTGCTTAAAAAGTTATGTATTACCAATCCGTTGCAAACAGGCAATCATTCGCTGGTGATAAGAAACCTGGTAATAAAAACCTGGTAAGATAACTTGAATATCCATGAAAATATTCCCATTTCAATGTTTGATCTGTTGACTTAAAAAAGTTACATGTATATTACCAAACCACAACTATGGTATCACTCGCTCATGATTTGTATGTGTTGATCTGGTGCTGGGATTGTAAGGTTTCGTTTAAAATCAAACACGAATAGAAGGTATAATTGAACTATCCCTGGCTTATAAGCTGATGTTGTAACTGAAGTACTGTTTAATCAATACCTGACCACAAGAATACTACACTGGCAATATTTCTTTAGATAAGTATATTGGTATATGAACTTGCTATTTCATTAAGTTTCAAACCCCAATATTTACATAGATCTAACGTTATTGTGCATCAGTTTTAGTCTCAGTAATGTCTTCTTTCATGGGATACATGGTTAATAAGTCATTTTATTTGAAAGTGCTGTTTTCTGTTCTCTCAATTCTCTCTTCTGGTTGTGCAAGGAGTAGAAGCAGCGGAAAGGAGGCAATGCATCAAAGATTAGTTGACCAATAGGGTTCTAGTGATTCTTGATTGTACATTTGTCATTATTTTTCTGCAATTTAGCAGTTATATTGTCTCTAGTTTACCACAAGCTCTTGAGCTTGGAAACATTTTGGATTTGGATTTCGGTTATATACAAGTTTGAGGTTTGAAAATTTGTTCATTTATTCCGCCGGAGTATTTTGTTTCTCTATGCATCCATTTATTGGATGTATTTTTTTTTGAAACGGCTCGAGTGACCTATTAGTTGGAGTTGAAGCGTCTAACCAAACGAGTTGCGCTTCGTTGTCCAATATTGTATGTATTGAGATATATGAATCGGAGAACTATACAGACTGCATGACGATTGATGACAATGACAATGACAATTTTAGCTTTCTGGAGAGTCTTGTTTGGTGATCTTTCTTCCATCTCCAACTCCAGTGAGCTATGAGTGTACTCTTCCCACTCTACAGGGACCTGAGTATTTGCTACTCTACAAAGAAGAAAGTTATTAGACGGCGTCACACACATAACATTGTGTGCATGTACGTCGCCCTGTTACTATCTCACGTTGTGCTACCATGCGGGATAGAAAGTGGCAGCAGCCAACTTATTTTTTCACTTGAAAGAGGACCGATTGTTGTTCAATCATATATATTAATGTTTGTATAAACGAAACACTTTTATTAAAAAAAAAATTGATTGTTGTTTTCTTGTGGTCAATCATATATATTAATGTTTGTATAATCAAGTGTTTATCATTTCCTTTGCATCACCAATTTGCATCACAACCAATAAACTATGTATGGCTGTGCTTATCATTTTTATCTAATTAATCAAAGCTAAAATATTAAATTATTTATTGATGAATTTATAGTTTGAATATTGACCATGTGTTGATGGATTTATCATGGTCCATAATATATCTGTGGTCATATATATTTTTAATAATCATCCGTCATTATACCACTTTTGATGGTTATATAATAACAATTAAGATTTGCGGATCTTTAATGATAATACATTCAACCTTTTAAGTTTCCATCGTTGATGATGAGAAATATATAGTATATGTATTACCTTGACTTTATACTCGAACTACTTATTCACTTTAGAGAATATGATTTTATATCGTTCTTTTAAAATATGAGTTTGGATATGATTCACCACTAATAATAAAATTAGAATGGTTAGATAATATCATATTATGAAAAAAGAATCTTAAATTTTAAATAAAATAACACTTATTTTCAAGATTTATCTTCAGAGAGGAAATGGATTTGTTCATCCTGGGATAAGAGGTTTTAGTTCTCTGCCTGATTCCAATGGATGAGTTTAATATCTTAGCCTAGAATATGAGAGGGTCATTAAACCCTCTCAAGAGAAATGTTTTGCAGGATAATTTGTTGAAATATCGAGTGTGTTTTGGTGCTATCTTGGAGATTAGAGTAAGGAGGAATAAGATGGTTAATCTCATGGGTGCTTGGGATAAGAATGTGTGGCTTACTTCTGATAACTGTGATCAAGACAAGAATTGAAGGATTTTTGTTTACTGGAAATTTGATGTTCTGAAGGTGAATATACTGATTACTACTGATCGATTTATTCATTGTGATTTTGAGACTGTAGACGGGAGGCATAAAGGGTGTATTACTTTTGTTTATGCTCACAACTCTGTTGATAAAAGGGTTCAGTTATGGAAAGATTTGGTTAGATTGTCATCTTCAATGGTGTCGCCTTGGATGATTTTGGGAGATTTTAATGTGGTGTTAGATAATTCTGAGAAGCTTTCTTCTTCAGGTACTGCTGGTGTTTGTTCTTCTGAATTGAGGGATCTTTTTGATATAACTGATTTGCATGATCATTCTTTTGTGGGTGATCATTTTACTTGGGATAATGGGAATACCTTCTGCAAACTGGATAGGGCAATATGCAATTCTTATTGGAAAACTACTTATGATAGGGCCACTGTGGATTTTATGCCTAAAAGCATCTCTGATCACTCTCCTATCTTTTTGAAAATTATTCATCAGAATGGTGTGCATTCTCCTTCTTTCAAATTCAAGAATCTGTGGGATGATGATCCAAGTTTTATGTCTCTTGTTAATGCCTGTTTGAAGCTTCATGTCACTGGGTGTGCTATGTATAGGTTGGTCTCTTTACTTAAAAGTTTGAAATAAAAGTTGAAAAAACTCAATGGGGATGTGTATGTTAATATGGCTGAGCAGATTTCTGGTTTGAGAGATACACTGAATAATGTTCAGAAGAGGACTCATGATTATCCTTTAGATAATACTTGTCAGAAAAATGCTCAAGATGTGCTGGATAAGTATGTGGAGTTGAATGCTAGGCAGTTATATTTGTTAAAACAAAGAGCTATGATCAAATGAAATTCTGAAGGAGATACTAACTCAGGGTACTTTCATGCTATTTTGGCTCAAAGGAGGTAAACTGGTAATAGTTTTGTCCTGCTGGATGATTCTGCTAACAGGATTGAGTTTCATCCTGATATTGTAGCTCATATAGTGCAGTATTATACTAAACTTTTTGGGACAGGAACTGCTACTACTGGTTTCAATAGGTCTTTGGTGGATACTAGGTTTCAGGTGACTGGTGCCATGAATAACATGTTGACAAAGAAGCTCACTTTGTTTGAGCTGAAGCAGGCTATTTTTTCCATGGGCAATAATAAGGCCCCAAGTCCAGATGGGGATAATCCCTATTTTTACAAGAAAACCTGGTCTATCTTGAGAGATTTGTTTTATAAAGCAGTTGCTGAATTTTTTCTGAATGGAAAGTTACTGAGAAAGATCAACAATACTTCTATTACTCTCTTGCCTAAAGTGGTGAATCCCATGTATTAAAGGATTACAGATCCATTGCTTGCTGTAATACTATATATAAGGTCATCACTAAGATTTTAGTGCAGAGGATTCAACATTTGATGCGTCATTTAGTCATGCCAAATCAGAGTGCCTTTGTTACAGGGAGACTAATGCAGCATAACATTTTGCTGAGTCAAGAACTTATTAAAGGTTACTTTGTTAAGAATATTTCTCCAAGGTGTTTGTTGAAAATTGATTTACAGAAAGGCTATGATACCATTAGCTGGAATTTTTTGCATGATGTGCTTCAGGTTTATGGTTTTGATCAATGGTTTATTAATAGGGTTATGGTGTGTGTCTCAACTGCCAGATTTTACTTTAAAAATAATGGAGTCTTGGAAGGACTAATGGATGGTAAACAAGGGCTTAGACAGGGTGATCCTCTGAGTCCCGACCTTTTTATGTTCTGTATGGATTACTTTACCAGGTTGCTTAGAACTTGTGTTGACTCTCCTGGGTTTAGTTTTTATCCAAAATGTAAGAAAATGGATTTAATTCAGCTTGGGTTTGCTGATGATTTGATGATATTCTGTAAGGCTGATTCTTCTTCTCTCCATGTTATTGGGAGTAAGCTTCAAGAGTTTTCAAGGGTTTCTGGATTACAGGTTAATAATGGTAAGAGTACAATATTTTTTGGAGGGGTCTCTGATGAATTAAAGGCTGATCTTCCTCCTATTTTGGGGTTCCCTGAAGGGAAATTTCCTATAAGGTATTTGGGATTGCCTTTGAGTCCTAAAAGGCTGACTAATGTTGATTATGATTCTTTCAAAAATTCAGTCTTGGACTGCTAAAAAGTTGAGTTATGGTGAGAGGTTAGTTTTGATTCAATCAGTGTTAAGTATTGAGAGATTCTGGGCTTCTATTTTTGTGTTCCAGTGGGAGTATACAAGAGATTACTGATGCTCTGCAGAAATTACCTTTGGAAGGAGCTACTAGTCCCTTGATAAAACAGGACCATCTGCCTTTTTTCCTTAAGTTTATGGCTTTTTCTAGTGTCAGGGGTTTTCTACCAACAACCATCCACATCAACAACACCACCCAAAGATACACAATATCACAAACTGCAGATTTAAAAGTAGCATGATCATGGCCAATGACATGTTCTTCCTCTTCTGCACAATACAACAATAACCAAACACCAAGTGTGTGCAAAAACCAAATTGAGAGTGATCCTAGATAAATGGAGAGTAGGAGAAGAGACACAAAGCAATATCCATCAGACACTGGTGTAAGGGAAGGGAGAGATACTCCCCTAATATCAAGAAGATGCAGACCATGACTACAAGACACAAAAAGGAAGCCCAGAAGTAAATATGGATGCAGTACAAGGCAGGCTAGAGTGGTAGTGTCTCTCCAATCACTATCACTACTAGTAAACAGGAGTATGCAGACCCTCCCTCCCAATTCATAGGAAACCAAAGGTGTTGACCAGACCATACACCTATAACAAGCAACATAAAGGACAAACACTTCCCAGCCCTGTGTGATATCATTTTTCTGCACAGGTAAATACCACCTCACATGTTTTATACCCCTGCTATTTGAGTAATGTTTTAAGTGCTGGGAAGTAACTACTGGCCATGTTCTGTTTTTAGGCCATTTGCCTTTTTTACCTACAACCTTGGCTTTTTTACATTGCAGGGGATTTCTATAAAGAAAACAACAAAAGGCAAACCAGCTAAAATAGAAATATTGCCAAAAGTATATACCATCATAAACCTAAGAATCTGAATCATTAGAAGAAGCCATGAACCTAATAAATGCCATTCTCTTTCACAAAGATGAGTCCACCATTGCAAAGTACTCCAGTTGACATGCAAGCTATACATTTGTTTTCCTTATGGAAGCTAGGTTAGTCTTGTCTCCATAAGCTAACTGCCTAACCCTTATAGGCAAGTCTACATGCTCATACATTGGTGTTTTTCTCTCCTCTAAGGCATTCTTAGCCAGATAGTCAGCTACAGAGTTAGCTTCCCTATACAAGTGCACAAATCTTGTCTCTATGTTCAAACACAAATGAGTGATCTTAGACAAGATAGTGCTCAGCTTCCAATTCCAGTTTTGATTGGGGTTGATATCCTATGATAATGGTACCATACTCATCCTTTATGACTCCTCCAGAAGCTCCGCTCTTGGTTGAACTGTTGTAAAATCCATCTGAGTTGATCTTTACCCATAAATTGGGGGGGGGGGGGGCCCCCAAAAAAAAAATCTATTGAGAAGGGTTTAGCCTTATGGGATACAAAGATGAAGTTCATGATCTTGAAGATTATTGTAGAAGCCTGTATCTTTGTAGACTCATGCTTAGCCTCATTTCTAGCTTTCCACAAAAACCAAGCTATTAAGATAGGAATCAAGGTTCTAATGTGGTTTTTCTTGATTTTATCTGATGAAAAGAGCCAACTCTTGTAGCAGAAAGAGTAAGATGACTTCCTACAGATATTTGAAATATGGCAGAAAATCAACACCAATTTTTGTGTGCCTCCTCATTATAGAGCAGAACATGTATGATGGATTCTCTAGCATAGCAACATTGGTATTTAGAGGCAAGCACCATGCCCCTGCTTAGAGGCATCTTGTTCTTATTCAGGATCATGTTGATGCCTTATACTTTAATATCTTTGTGATTTTGTACTTTGAGGTATGCCTCAAAATTGAGTTTTGTACTATCACATTAGAGCATTGTATGAATTTAACTTTCTTCGAAAAAAAAAAATTGAAATGATATTTATCATATTAAAAAATGAAAGTGAGGTTCATAGTCGTTGATAACTCAGTTATAATTTTGTTTTCACCTGGTACTACTATTTGCATGTTGGCTTAAATATTGGAAAATGGAAAACGAAAAAATTAGAAAACTCCAAAGAACACCTCTGATCGTCTTAATCAATCTTAATAATTCCAAGTTTAAGATGTCCAGTTGTAGGCTAACAGCATCGTATCCAATCAGAATGCAAGAATCAGACAAATATACATATGACATGAATTCATGGATGGAAAATGTATTATTTTCATAATGATATAATATATATAAAATTATTTTATTACTTACGGACATTTTAGTATAATTATTAGACATTTAATATTTAACAGAAACGGTCCTACATTTAACATTTCCGATCATTTTCAGCCTGGCTTCTTCCAAAATCTGAACATTAATAAAAGATTGCACCTGCAGGCTGTGTATGATCCTTCTGTTTCTGCATCACTCCAGTTGAAATCAACAGTTATGGCAACAACATATGCAGCTTTGGTTTCTCTTCTGCACATTGCAGATCAGATCCAACGCCATGTCAACCTTCTTCTTTCACTCGACAAAGACCTCATAGAATCTCTTTACAATAAAGTCTGCTTCTTGGTTGATTTTCTTGAAAGTAATTCCTACAGAGAACTCAAACTTTTAGAGTGTCGAATATCAGATGCAGCTTATGCTGCCAAAGATATAATCGAAGCTCATTTACTCAACTTCATAATCGCTATACCCACTGGTCAGTCTCCTCAGACACCAGACCTCTCATTCCCATCTTTACAGACAGTGATTCAAGAGATGGATTTCATCAAGGAAGAGCTTATGGAGATTCAGATTGATAGAGGAATCCAACATCTGCAGCTTAGTGGAGTAAGTAGAAACTATATTCCTTTTGTAGAGAATACAATGGTGGGACTTGGTGATGAGCTGGTTGAAATCATGGAACGCCTTGTTGGGCGAAAACCGAGTCGACAAATAATCCCAATTGTTGGAATGGCTGGGATAGGTAAGACGACACTTGCTAGAAATGTTTATGAGAATCCTGTTGTGGTTGAGTACTTTGATTTTCGTGCTTGGGTTTCGATATCTCAGGAGTATAGTTCCATACAAATTCTTTCACAGATTCTTGTGCTGCTCTTTGGTGAATTGGAGGATGGGAGCGATAGGAGTGAAGCGTATTTAGGCGAATGCGTGTATAAAAGATTGAGTGGGATGAGGTATTTGGTTATACTCGATGATATGTGGGATGTAGAGGCTTGGGAGGTAGTTAGGTTGTTTTTTCCGGATAACAACACGGGTAGTAGAATCATTGTGACTACGAGGCTCTCCAGTGTAGCTTCTCATTTTGGTTCACATGGGGTTAAGATGAATCTATTAGATGAGGATACAGCTTTTTGTCTGTTTTCTAAGATAGTGTTTGCTCAAGAAGCTTGTCCTGTTGGACTCCAAGGAATCGGAGAGGAGATTGTCAGGAATTGCAAAGGGCTTCCGTTATCAATTACTGTGGTAGGGGGTCTTCTTGCAAGATCCGACCGGACAAAACAATATTGGGAGTACGTTGCAAGGAATACGAATTCCATTATTAGCTCAGAGGACAATGAGCATTGTGTGAAGATATTATCTTTGAGTTATCATAGCTTGCCTATTTATTTAAAACCATGCTTTCTCTATATGGCGGCTTTTCCTGTAGACAAACCAATTTATGCCTCTCTGCTTATTAGTATGTGGGTTGCTGAAGGATTTCTGAAACCAAATCAGTCCAAAGACTTGGAAATGGTTGGAGAAGAGTACCTAAATGATCTTATTAGCAGGAATCTCATATTTGTTCATGAATCGGGTTCGGGTGGGAAGGTAAAGTCTTGCCAAATTCATGATCTATTGAGGGATTTGTGCTTGAGGGAAGCTCGTAAAGAGAAGTTTCTGTGTGTCCTAGATATGCATAGCCTACATACTGGACAAGGGATAAATAGTGAGCGCCGCATTAGTATTCATCAAAGCTCATCAAAGGAGGAAGACCATTCTCATGTCCTTGGCACACTGAAGCAAGGATCAATACTTCGTTCATTGATATGTAATTTTGATGGAGTTTTGTCACTGGAAAGATTTATGTTGTTGAGGGTATTGAAAGTGGATGCTATTGAATCTAACGTTGAAGAAGAAAGAGAATTTAGGTATATGCTAGATGATATGTTTCAGCTAGTCAATTCGCACTCCATAGAACTCAATGCTTTCTGGGATTTTAGCTCCAATCTTCCTTCCCCGTTAAGCCTTGTATGGAATCTGCAGACATTAATTGTCAAAGGAACTTGGCGTGAAACTATTGCAGCTTCAGAAGTATGGGAGATGACTGAACTCAGACATCTTAAGTTGGACAGACTTTATCTCCCTGATCCTTCCAGTCGACAGACGGAGATGCGAGATTGCGTTGCTTTGGAGAACCTTCAGACACTAGCTGAGATAGTAGATTTCAGGTGCAGCCATGAAGTGGTCAAGAGAATCCCAAACATTAAGAAATTGAGAATCTCTTATGAGAGTGTTACTGATGGATTCAAGGAATTCTGTCTCAAAAATCTTGCTCTTCTAAAAAAGCTCGAATCTCTGGCTTGCTGTTTTAACCTGGAAGAGACACCTTGTCGTACTGATCTGCTATCAAACCTTGCACTCCCAAGATCACTTAAGAAACTAACTTTAAGTGGCTGCAATCTTCATTGGGAAGACATGTCAAAGTTCGGTTCACTACCACATCTTCAAGTGCTCAAATTGAAGTCCGATGCCTTCAAAGGCCCTGAGTGGATACCAGTTGAAGGGGAATTCTGTCACCTGAAATTCCTTAAAATTGAGTTCTGTTGGGAATTAATGCAGTGGATGGCTGAAAACACTCATTTTCCACGTCTGGAACGTCTTGTTCTTATAGGACTATTTAAATTGGTGGAGATCCCTTCTAGCATAGGAGATATACCGACACTGAAGGTGATTCAGTTAGTTTCCTGCAGCAAGTCAGCCGACAATTCAGCCAAAATGATACTGGAGGAACAAGAGGACTTGGGGAATGTGGGCCTTGAACTCAGATTTGGGTCCTAGATTAAAAGGAATCAGAGAGCTTGACTAGCTCTATACGTCAAGTTCAATTCCGGTAAGTTGAAAATGCTGTGTGTTTGATCTGCACTTCCATTTGAGTCGTTGTATTTTCACATAACAGTAGGTCACTTTTTGTCTATTTCGTCTAATGATATATTACCAGCTTTCACACTGACTCTGAACTCCTTCAGAAGCAGGTGAAACACAACTTGAAGGATGCAGGTGTCCGGAGCCTACAGCAAGACAAAGATGCATAAACTTTGACTGACAAGGTACTATCAAGTATCAACCATGTATGTCTATTTCACCGTTGCTCCCTTAATCTTCTGGTTTCCCTTGATCCTAGACTTTTTGTTAATTGGCTCTGTTGGTTAATCTGAGTACCATTTCCTTGGGATACTCGTCCAGTCGGCCTGGTTGACTTCTAAAGATGTATGGGAATTGGGAAGTTTCTTCCTGTTGTTTAGTTTCTATTCAATTTTATGAAAAATCACTATACAAACAAGACTCTGTGTTTAGTCGAGGTTGTAAAATACTAAAATGTTTCTCCATCCTCACTTTCCGTATTTTCAGTGATCTGAGATTACTGGAGTATTGGCTGCAAGTTTCAACTCAATGATTGTGCATATGTTGATTTGAAGTTGCACCAAAATGACAGTAGAATAGCTCTGTACTGTAGAGAGAACCCGGACAAAATTGAACTTGCTGTATATTGATAAAGAATGTAAAATGAATTCTGTACAGGAAAGAGTGTAACTTGTAATCTATTTATACAAGCTGCTGCAAGTGCAATGCTAAAGTGAGCCCGCGCTAATTTGCGCCTGACTGTCTAACTAATTACTGGTGGGAAGTCACGAACTCTTAACGAATTGTTTGCAAGTTATCTGCTTGTATGATATTGCTGTAAACTTCTTCCAGATTACTTTCTCTGTTGTGACTGCTTGTTGCTTCTCCTTGTTTAATACTCCGAGACCCTATCGTAAGATGAGCATACATGTTGTTATGCTCATCTTAAACATCAAGAACTTCATATCAGCTTGTGTTAAAGACTGAAAATATCAGCTAGCTAACTGAAACTTTGTCGGTATATGAACAACTTGTAATAATCCTCAAAATACTCTTCTAACATGTCAGTTTATCTCCAAGTGTTTTGTTCTCTCACGAAAAATGGAATTCTTAGTTAAGTCATAAGTGAATTGCAGACTATTTGTCTCAGTAAAGAGTGACAAGAGTTGTGAAAGAAATATCAAACTCCTTTAGCAAAGAAATAAAACTGTGCTGAGTGGTTTGTGTCTTGCTTTTCCAACTCACCAATTATACAATGATTTATGCAATTTAGACACCAATCTAATCATATGTATGATTAGTGAGTTGTGAAGCATTTTGGTCCGTTTTATTCAACTGAAATTTACTAAATTAAATTAAAATATAATATAAAATATAATTAATTAGAGTTGAACTGAACTAAATGACTTTTAAAAATAACAAAACCTTATATGTAATTTGCAATAGGTCAAATGATGACCCTAAATGAGTGAAAATATTACGATTCACAACGACTACTCTTCTTCGCACCTTCATAATTAACAAACGGTCTTTGGTTAAAAATGTGCACTTAATTTTCTTTAAAGAATTCTAGAATTGAAAGTGATTGTTATTGTAACGCCTCAGAATTTTAGGTTGAGTCGAAAGAGTTTAAATGGATTGAAAACGTTACTCATATTAACAAGGTGCACATTTCTTTTCGTAAATTTACTTAGAAGAATTACTGAATTAAGTGTGCTTATTTTGGAGCAATTTTAATATGGGTGTGTAACTGAGAACTCTTACGGTTCACGCACGAGTAAGCACAAAGTGCGTGGGAAAGGACTTGAATTGGTGGTGACCAACTGGGAAGTCTTCTAGTTCACGCACGAGTGAGAATAAGTGCATGAGAAAGAATTTGAATTGGTACAGTGGGATAACATATCACCAAAAGATGTCCATGAATAATTGTGCTAGTCCAAAGAGTTGGGGCTCAGTCCACTGACGGTCTAGATCGTTTATAGTTATAAAATTATTTTAAGATTGGTGATCAGTTAGGCAGTGATTGGTAACACAAAATTTTACATAATTGGAGCCTTGACTACATAATTAATGTAAATTTGTGATGATTGGTAACGAAATCCGTCTTGGAATTATGTAATTACATAATTCAAGTCCACGAATTTTACAGGCTTGCACTTTTAAATTCTTTGTTCATTACGAAAATAAATGTTATTTCATCTTTAGCATTTGAATTTGTAATGAATTCTATAAAAAATCCGCCCCTAATGATATCATCAATCACTGTAAATTTATAAAAACTTAAATTTATTAGCTTCACTTTGACTGAATAGGACTCAACTATGTATAATTTAAGTTGCTGAGTAAATTCATTCGCAATTTTACCACATGGTGTTTTTCACTTTCAGGTTGGCACAAATAGAAATAAAATATGCAGAAATTATATGTGTTGATACAAGTGATTGAAATTGAATCGATTATTAGGTAGAAAACAAGTCTTGTCTTCTTTCTTGTTTCGTTCAGTTCCAGTCGAAAGATTCTAACCTCCTGCTCGATTATTCTCTTTCTCTTGGATCCAATCCAGAAATCATGAATTCGTCTGACTTTGATAACCCACCATTGGATTTCAGCTCTGCATCAAGCAGCAATCAAACCGATACTGAAATGACAGACTCAATGGAATTTGATTTCAATCAAACCGACAGGGAAGTGAACAGAAACCCCCTTCTCAATTTGGGCACTAGTTCTGCTGATGGACTTCGATTGCCATGGGTTACCCAAGGGGGACTGAACAATAACCCCCTTCCCAACTTGGGCACTAGTTCTGCTGATGGACCTCGAAGGGTGTGGGTGAAGGACCGGTCGAATTTGTGGTGGGAGAAAGTTAGCAGCCCTGATTTCCCTGATGAAGAGTTCAACAAGGCGTTTCGGATGAGCAGAGCTACATTTAACATGATCTGTGATGAACTGGACCCTGTTATCACGACGAAGAATACAATGCTGCGCCAAGCTATTCCCGTCCCGCAGCGTGTGGCCGTGTGTATATGGAGATTAGCAACCGGTGAGGCTCTTCGTGAGGTTTCCAAGCGGTTTGGATTGGGTATTTCCACTTGCCATAAGTTAGTTCTTGAGATTTGTACTGCAATTACAACTGTGTTAATGCCTAAGTTTTTGAACTGGCCTCATGAGAATAGAATGACGGAGATTATGACCGAATTTGAATTGTTGTCTGGGATTCCGAGTGTTGTAGGGTCTTTGTACACTACACACGTTCTAATTATCGAGCCAAAGGTTAATGCCGTGGCCTATTTCAATAAGAGGCTTACAGAGAGGAACCACAAGGCTACTTATTCGATCACGGTCCAAGGGATGGTTGATCCTCGGGGAGTTCTTATTGACGTATGTATTGGTTATCCTGGCTCAATGACGGATGATCAAGTGTTGGAGAAGTCAGCACTTTGCCAGAGGGGGAATGGAGGTGGTCTGAAGAATGTTTGGGCTGTTGGGGGTTCGGGATATCCGCTGACCGATTGGCTTTTGGTTCCTTATACTTACTCGGATCTTAGCACGGCCCAACGTGTGTATAATGAGAAAATTGGGGAGGTTCTAAAGGTGGCAAAGGAATCGTTTATGCGATTGAAAGCTAGGTGGAGGTGTTTGCAGAAGAGAACTGAGACGAAGGTTATGGATTTGCCTATAGTTATTGGAGCTTGCTGTGTGCTGCATAATATATGTGACATGAGGAATGAGGGACTCAATGACGAGATGGGGTTTGAACTATTTGATGATATAGTGATCCCTGAGAACCGTGTTATGTCTGAGAATGGGGTTCATGCTAGAGATCAGGTCGCTCACAACTTGTTGCTGCACCACAACCAGACAGGTACACATGCTGGTATTAATTTTTAGCTGTAGCCACTCAATAATCTGATGCCCAGCGTAAGTTAATCCACCATTATAATGTAGGCACAAAGTTCGTATAGTGACTGTGGGGATGTAATTTCAGAGCATTTTGATCTCCAATACTGAAGTGGTAGTTTATAATAAGCTGGGTCACCTTATTTTTGGAATGACTAGCTATAAGCTTACAGCCTAGCTGGTTTGATAAGCCATCTGATGTAGCTTATTATCTTAGTATGCAAAATTGTTTGTTTTTATACTGTATTTAGTATTTAGCAAGTCAGCTAATAAAATTACTAAACACTTCTGTTAATGTTAAACAGCTTATCTTCTACCTAGTCAGAGCTTTGCAAATGTGCTAGTTTCGTCATTTCTTTACTCGAATTATTCTCTTGCTTCTGATTATTACTAAAGTTTGCTAGTAATCGGCCCTATTAGAATGTCATTGTTGTATTATGAAATTCTCCTCATTCAGAACATCTAGTCATGGTATGGTACCATGTTATTCTTGAACTCAAGGCTGCAATACGGTGATAAGTCTATTAATAACTATTGGATGACTATACTAGGTCTTTTTTAACCTAAGCTTATTATCTGAAGCTATGGGATGAATGGGTTCAATGTTTATCCTCTCTTTGCTTTATAAAGAATCAATGGTTTCTTCTGTGCTGAAGCTTTGTATACCAGCAGACAGCAATACATTGACTAATTTGTTCAGCAGGCATACCTTGTATGTATCTGTCGACAGATTAAAAGTTACACTTTCTTACAATCTAATGGCAATTGAAAATTTGAATAAAAGTCTATAAGCTGTAATTAACTTAGTAGATAGTTTCTGTCAAGTCCCTTAATTTGGGAGAGTCACAGGTATACACTTGTAAATAACAATTAAAAAACGACCGTTGTATTACGTGCACTCTATGATACAACAAAAAACTGTATATCGCCACACCAAATGTACAATATTAGGTGTGAAAATTGTATCATGTGCACTCTATGATTCAGTTTGTTGTTGTATGATACAGTAAACTGGGTGTTGTTTGAATTAAAAAAAACAGCTAGGCCCTCTTTGCAGCTTTACCATCAAACTGGACCCTGGCGCGAATTTTCCCCTTTAATTTGCTGTCATGCACCTCAACTGCTATAACTGTAATCTAGTCGACAGAAAGTAATGTACAACTATTACAAAGATGAGTATATTTTGACAGTCATGATTTAAGGATAAAAATCATTCCTTCATGAAAATGGGATTTTGATGCTAATTACGACCATGGTAAATAATTCGGAAAAGATATGGATTAACTTGATCTATCCAATATCCATTATCATATTATATGTGAGATGTATTAATCTCTTAACTATGGTAATGAAATGGAATACAATCTTTAATTGCCCTTTTTCCACAATTGAAAATCTTATTTTCATCCAAGGAATTTGTAAGAATTTGGCCAAAATATGCTCTTACTCCTATAACTATAAGTAAGCCAGATTCATTTGTTTTTTTCAGTAACATCATCAACAGACACTAGCTATTCTCCAAATTTGGCCAAAATATGCTTTGTTCAATGGCACCTAAGTATAGCTTCTAGAATTTCACTGTGGATTATCCTTTCATGGTGAAACCATTCTTCCTTCTTATGCATAATCAGGTCATTTCTTTCATTTATTGCTTTCTTTGATAATATGGCATTATGCTGATCTAAAATACCTTCCACTTTTGGATCTTGTGATTCTGCAGAGTTGTCTAATGAAAACACACAAGTGTTGTCTTGAACGACTGTTAAGCAAGTGTTGAAGCGTTGTGCAGGTATATACTGTCCATTAAAATTCTGCACTTGCAGTACTATAAATCAAATATTTGTTTTTCAGTACAATTTTTGTGAGTACTGAAAATGAGTACATTTTCGAAAAGGTTCAGGAACTCAGTATTTAAGAAATGTTGCAAACTTTCTCAAGGCAAACAATTACATAGCTGTAAATGTTTTGAATTATCGGACAGTTTGATGTGTTGGAACAGGAGTGCACAGTTTCAAGATGTGCTGCGATCACGGTTTAGTTAGCATTTCAGGCACAGTGGTCCAGATTTGCAGGTGAAGACACTTGAAAAAGCGGGTAGTAAAGCAAAGGTGCAGTGGCTTCAGTTTGGTGTGTGTTCCAACAATTTGTTCCAAGCAGTGAAAGCTACTAGATCCTAGAGGTTACTGTTACTGCAGCTTAAAAATCAACACCAGATTACTTCCCAACCTTAATAACTCTCAACAGGCGTGTGATAGCAAAGGTCAACTCTTACAGTTATAAAAATGAGTATCAACAGTCTTATGCTAACAGACATGCTTATCACAGCTTGATTTTACGCGTATAGGCTATACCTACAACAATCAGCATGCTTATGACTACATATGTGTGATTACCAGTGCGCTTATGACCATATGCTGGAGTCGAACCACACAGGTTATTTAACACTTAACCATTTGTAATCAGGATATTGGTTGTTGTAGACTAATGTGAGCTGCAGGAGTATGTTTTCTCGTTCCAGACTTGCAGTTCAGGCAGGGTGGTGATCTATTGTGTAATAGTCTCATATATGTCTTACTCAACTACTGGTCTTTAAAGTGTAGTTGAGTGTACGAGCATTTTACTTGCTATGTCATTCTGGTCTCTGGATATCTGATTGCTTTTAGATTATTTTTTTTGAAGAATGTAAAGGATCCAAAGGAATTTGTTTTCAAGGAACATAATATCACAACAAAGATCAGTCTTAAAATCTTGTGCAATTTCACTAACAGGCCCTGGAAAAGAAGCTTCCTTATCAAGAGCTCTGTGTTCTTCGGGTACTTGCAGGTTTACGGAGAGTAACAGTACCAGGATGGTATTGCTGAGGCTTATTGACACCGCCAGCAGACTTACGAGCAGTATTAGTGCATGATTTTCCGCACACTTTTTTCTTAGGGGCTGATTGCCCAGGCATTTAAGTGCCCCGTTTGACTCGATGAATAGTGATTTAGCCTAAAATACACTTCAAATACTCCATTTCAATTCTATTCCAAACGCAATTTCACCAAAATTCACATTCAAATGCCATGCCAATCAGTAATCTTGTTTGCATGTGAAACTTCTTGGTGGGATCCTCAATAATTGAATCCAAACAAGCATATTTAAACTATTGATTTTTATGGATGGATATTCAAAAATAAAGTGAATATTATTTGTTTTTACAATATTTCGAATTATTTTAAGCTCTTATAATTTAAAAAAGTATTAATTCAAAGTCATTGCAAGAACTTGAAGCAATTAAGGGGTAGAATTTAATACCTCACGTCCCACATAAGTTACATATAAGTAGAATAATGTAGATTACAAACCTTAGTATAAAATTGAAAATGTAATCATTAATTTCATTGGAGTATTTTATTTTTCTATGCATCCATTCAGGGACGAACCCAGAAAAGAAAAATTGGTGAATTAGGTCATTGGGATGAGAATAAAGAACAAAAGTGTTACGCTGAAGGTTGTGAGTGGCTTGTCGCTAAGAAGATAATAAAGACATACGTTTAGGTAGGGTAAAAATTTGAAAAAGGTATCTTAAGTTGTGACATTTCTGAAAAAAGGTACATTTGATTGTTACTGCCCAATTTTGATACCTTAAGTTAACATTATGTCCAATTTTGGTACCTCCGTGACACGTGGCAATTTAATTAAGCGATACGTGTCAATTTGAAATTTTAAAATTTTGATCGGGGAAATCGCAAATAAAATAAATTTTTACAATTTCAAATTTCACCACATAACATTCAATTATTATAAACCAACCCTATTTTGTAAAATCAACATAAAATAAGGATAAAAGAAAGAAGAAAGAGGGAAAAAAACTAAGTTCAAATTACAAAAAAATGTATAAAATTCTGAAAAACTATAAATTATAATTTTAAATTAAATTTGTATATATGAAAAATAAATAAAAAATAATTAAATTAAATTAAATTATAAAAAATGTGGGACACATGTTACTCTCTCGTAATTTATGGGTATAAATTGTTTAATATAATTCAAAAATATTTTTAAAAATATAAAAATAATTATTTCACATTTTATTACATATAAAATAAATAAATAATTCAAAAATTCAAAAACGCAATTTGCTACAATAAACATTTCAATTAGGTTTTTGAATTTTGTAAGTGATTCATCCTCGACGGAGCACCCAAGCTGTCGAATCTGGAAGCTTCAATCATACAGGATCTGGAAGCTCCACGACGGCGGAAGAATTCAGCCATTGAAGATTTTATTCTTTATTTTTTTTATAAATTATTTTCAATAGAGAGATAGTTTTATATGGGTAATTTAGTAATATTGTTAAAACTTAGGATCTATTTGCAATTAATAAAGACGGTCGTATTAACATTTAGCTCCACCGTATTTTTATATTTTTCAATGTGACACGTGTTACGTAATTAAGCTGCCACGTGTCACGAGGTATCAAAATTAGACACAATGTTAACTTAAGGTACCAAAATTAACGATAACAACCAAATGTACATTTTTTTAAAATGTCACAACCTAGGGTACTTATTTCGAATTTTTCCCGTTTAGGTAGTGTATAGACAAAATAAGAGGTGTGTGTTGCAGTGTTGGTGTGAGTGCATAAGAGACTAAGAGTATATTGCACTTGGTATCTTCATGGGTGACTTGTTCTCTATGCTTGTGTGCATCGATGTTCAATTTGTATGCATCAATGGCTTCTTCTTCTTTTATATATTTATGGTATCTCTGACTTGAAGCTATCCTTGGTAATTCGATTTTAGTTTTCATATAGAATGTCTAACGTTTCATGTTTTGTAAGCTACACCACATTTGTTCGTTGATGTATATGCAAAATGTTTAATGATTAACGTAAATGTATAATGCATTTTAGTTTGTAATTTTCTAAAATATTTATAAAACATTGAACATTTTGATGAAATAACAAGAAATTTTTTCCATGTACTTTATTTCTTCCGAGAGTACATTTCGATCTCTATTTAGATGAAAAAACAATAAATTACAAACTAGGTACATCTAAATGAAAAAACAATAAAATACATGAGATATGTTCAATGGTTAGCCAAACAAAAATGTTTAATGTGAATGTATACTGCATTTAAGTTTGTACTTTTTTAAAATATTAGTAAAACATTGAACATTTAGATGAAAAAACAAGAAATATTTTTCATGAAACATGACATCATATTAAAAATATAATTTTGCTTAAAACATTGACATTTTTCTAATGAACTATTAAATATTTATAAATGGAATATGAACAAGTATGTCTAATTTTGATTTGAATGTTTAAGACATCGGTATAGAATGTTTAGTGTAAGTTGGACATGATAACTTACTTCCTCAGTTCCTCTGAATGTGATATAACTTTTCATTTTTCGACGTCCATCAAAGTGATATAAATTTTTATTTATGACAATAATCTCTACAATATAATTTATTTTTAATCAAACATTATTACGACCACGTATATGTTTTCCACTAAATTAATATTTCAAACTCATTTTAGATCACATATTATTTTTAAATAGATGTATAAATAAATTATATTATTTTTAGAGGGACGAATGGAATATTTACGGAGTATATCTCAATCACAACTATGCCACTTTCTTTGTAAGATGTTCCATAAAACTATACTACTTATGTTATCAAAAAAGCAAATCACTCCATATACAGGTACACACCCTATAATTAATCATTACTGCTACTTTATACTAAAAATGATACTTTTTAAAACTATGTGTTCAAATATATATGTACGGTTATCCGGTACAAAGGGAGAATAATTTAAATTTTTGCAACATATTCATGTATTGTAATAATTTCTTCGGAGAGTACATAACTAGGTACATATATATTAAGTCATTCCATTATTACACGCTAGTACGTATATTCATATACTTTGGAAATGCATTTATTATGTAGTGGTTAAACATGATTTTAACTGAGAAATTTGTGGGTGGAGATGAATTAGATCAAATTGAGTAATTAAATCTCACAATATTGTTTGATTATATTTGAGATGATTTAATATGATAACTTACCAATATTATTCATTATTAAGTCAATTCGTCATCATTCACGCCCACAAAGTAAGTATACTATTTAATCGTGTAATCATACGTTCATATAAATTTAGTATCTTATTAAATCAGCTACCTATGCAAACAATTAATGTATCCTATATATTGATATAATTTTAGAATTCTATTAAATCAACTATCCATACATTTATACAACATTAAATATCTTATTAAATATCATTAATTTGTACAATTTATGTATTTTATTAAATCAACTAGTATTTAATATTTATACAAATTTAGTAACTCATCAAATCATTTATCCGTTTAAATAATTTTGGTAAAATGGTTAAATCGGTATCCAATCCAAATTTTGCAAATCGGAGGATAATGAATTGAAATTGGAGTATGGATTATTATAAGTTACAAATTATATGACCAAACATAATCTTCCCCTGTCCAATCTCAAACCATTTGATTTCCATCTTCAGTAACCGAACCCCATTTTGCTAGATTCTTTTATGCAGCATTGTTTGAAGGTAAGGATTTTATTTCAGATTTTTTTTGTTTCAGCATTTAAAAGTTGTATGATCAAATTTTGATAGTTCAAATTGAAGTTTATATTGTTACGTTGAATTGGCTTGCATATAGTAGAAATGAGATAATTATTTACTCTTATTATCTACATTATGTTATTTATGTACTACTTTAAAGCCGTTGTTGTCGTTGTTTAAATTCATTAATAATTCTTTTCGTATTTATATATTGTATACATATTGGTAATAAGATATACTAATATACAAATGAGCGGAGAAAATAAATAAATAAGAAAGTGCTCTTATTTTTCTTATTCTAGAGTGTTTTGCAAACTTGTTTCAAAAGGTTGTTACCTGACATATTGAACGTATAATCTGATACATGTACTATAATCTTACTTAGATCTTTAATGTTCAAAATGTATATGTAAAGAGATACAATGATTTATTTACGTCATTTAAAGAAATACTTATCAACCATATAAATTAACATATGATTTCTCTGATTTAGCTATATTCCATCAATCTCGTTATGAAATGGCATATATTTTTATAAAGTGGGAACATAAATGGATACGGGTTGTAAATAAAGTATGAGTAAAAACTAAAAATTGAAAGTATGTGATGATTCCTGTAATATTGATAATGAGATGATATTCTTTTATATCTTTTTTCCTTAGAACAAGGAGATCATTTTCTTTAACCATTTAGAAATACGAGTTACATCATTATCATTTTGTCAAGTACTCACATAAGTGGAGTAGTTTAAGATGGGGATGAATAAAATTCCTCGTCAATCATCTTATGTGTTTATAGATTTAGATTGTCTTATCATCGGTTGTATTTTCGATTATATATTATCTCAAGATTATTTTGTTAAACATAAACTTTCTGAACTTTCTGATCTAAATGATAAGTTAAATCAAATATCAATAACTAGTTACCTTATTTTAAATAATTTATCAAGTGACTTATTTAATGAATTAACCATTCAAATGATATCCTATTAAATCAACTACACATTCAATTTTTTTAAGGTGTCCTGCATACTGAATCAACTAACAACTTACACAATTTAATGACCCCTAACATATTCATACATTGATTATTCTAATAAATAAGCTATCAATTTATATACAATATTAAATATGATATATTATTAAGGATAAGTCTCATGTATCTTATTGAATTAAAAATAGAAAGACAAACATTATAATTATATCCAAAAATATTACAAATATTTTCTAAAAATACCATCGTTATAAATATTTATTGCAAAACAACTAAAATATATAATATTATTATCTTATAAAATATTGTTCACATTGTTTGAAATGTTATACTTATCATAAAACATAAGTCGGTTCATCAGATTTCTCACTAATACTTTTTCATTTCAAGATTTTGTGTTAAATAAATATGCTTTTTTTTTTCTTCTGAGAATCGAAATTTCATTCATAGATCATGCGGATAAAATAAATATGCTTCAAGTATTTTAAAGTTACATATTTTAGCAACGACATACTAAGGAGATAATTAGTTACTAGAATACTCTACTACTAAGGGTAAGCCTTTTACAGATACCCTTTACCTTGTTAGTGTATAAGAGGGGATATACACAAAATTAGTAAATAACACTTTCTAAGCCCTATATTATTTACTTAAAAGTTATAGAATATAAAAGGATTCCGATGCAACAAGCTTTAATAGATTTTGGGTATTTTTAAGGCACTCTACTAGCCATATATTTCTAAGGTGCAAGAAACCCGCCTCTATAACACTGCATATTTAAGAGGTATAACATAAGTATTACACGTGCCACATAATTTTAGCATTAATATCTCACTAAATCAGTTACATAGTCATGGAAAATATGCGCATTAAGGAGGGATTTAAAAGATCAACTAAAGTTTTTAAATATGAGTATAATATCTTAAAACGTACCTATCAATAATGTAAGTGAACATTTTATTTAATTTTTGAGTTTATATTATAATACCTAAGTTCTTAGTAAATGTAAGAAATTTGGGGCAGTAAGCATTATGTAGTAGAGAAGATTAACAGCAGGAATCGAGAAGACTCGTTAGTTTAGAGTAGCCGTCCTTAAAGTTTTATTACCCCGCTACAGTGCATACGAGATTTATGCCCAATTGTCACCCAAGAAATAAATTTTCAATCCAAGTCTCGACAATCAATCGCTCATTTACCTTAAACAAACAAAATTCAATTCCCTTTTTCCTAAACGACTAGGTTGCACACTGATAGTTGAGTCTGACTAAATGTAATTTGAGTGTGTAATGAAGCACAAAAGATGGAACATGAATAATGTTCCAGTGAAAGTATGGCTTTTGTCTGTATTTATGTGAAGAACTTTTCCACATATTTATGACAGGTTGTGTTCTCTTCAACTAAAATTTACTGAACTGAACTGAAGTAAGATATAAATTATAACTAAGTCGAGTTGAACTGAACTGAACTAAACTGAACTGATTGATGTGATTTTCAATTGAAGATAACACAACCTTACTCAGTAATCATTTCCAATAGTTATATACTTCCAATAGACACAAGTTGAAAGGATGTCAAATATCCAACTTAAGGAATGTTTCTATTCACAAAATGACAAGAAAAGATTGAAAAACGGATGAAAACGCGTTATTTTTTTACACTACAGGGCTCGTCCTAGTGAAATCTCTGATGTTGGCCTGCAGAAATAAAAGTTTACGAATTAGTCGACCGCGATGAACTCATTTTCATCCACGGCTCTCCACGATGAGCTTTCAGTTTCCCTAAACTTTAAACTTTTCGCTTACTTTTCGACTCCTTCGCTTTTAAACGCGAATTTTAACACATTTAACTCCTTTTGCGTTATTAGATCATGGCAATAATAAATTAGAATTGATAGGACCAAAAATGTAAATAAAATTTCCCCAAATTTCCTTTGCCTGGCTCAATTTTCTTCCTCTGAGCCTCAATTTCACCCAATTCTTGAATCATTGGTCTGGTCGACCATTTGATTTCCATCTCCAGTTATCATCTTCTTCCCGGGACAAACTCCGTTTGAAGTTCTTGGCTGTATAAATCCAAAACCAACCGATTGGCCTGTTGTTTCCTAACCAGTTTTTTCTGCCCGGAGCTCAGAAGGAGTTGTCCAAAAGTAAGTTATTAGCCTGAATTTTATGCCGCTGAGTTCAATTGACTTGCTGAGTAGAAATGGGTTGAATTTGTTTGCTTAAAGTTTCTACCTTTAGTGCTACTTTGAAACTTATGATCATCCTGTGTTCCTTACTTTTTAAGTCATGTGTGTTGTGTAATTGTGTATGTGACTGTGTTGGTGTGTAATTTGTGTAGTGAGAATTCTTGTATGTGATTTCTAAGGCTAAAGTTGCGATCTTGAACATTTTAGGTTGATTCTTGAAATCTTGAGGGTATTGATTATGATTCCTAGAAAGAAACCCCGGGAGTGTATTATTGGTGTTGGAGATCGTATCAGCACGTTACCGGAAGATATAATGAGTCGTATCCTGTCCATATTGCCCACAAGTGATGCGGTAGCAACGTGTGTTTTGTCCAGATACTGGGAATACAAGTGGACCTGCATTTACAATATCGAAGTTGATGACAGAAAGCGATATCAACTAGGGGAGTCGGGGGAAGCGACGTTTATTAAGTTCATGGATAATATACTTTCTCGTACAGAAAATGTCAGAAGGGTATGCCTCAGACTTATGTACAAGTATGATCCGAAAGTGGTCAATGCATGGTTATCTGCTCTGCTGGAGAACGAAGTGGAGATTTTGTGTATTGATGCTCTTCAGGCAGACTTCGTTATACCTGGAAACCATCTTAGCAATAAACTGAGAGCACTCGCTTTAGAGTCGGGGATCTTCATTGTTCCACCTTCCAATTGTTTTCGCAACCTTAGGAATCTGTTGCTTGAGAAAGTTGAGATACGGAGTGAGAACTCCGCTGATACTGTGTGTTTTAATTTCCCGGTCCTTGAAGTACTTAAATTACTTAAATGCACATGGTCGCATGTGAAGTTTGTGCATATCTGTGCTCCATCCCTAAATACATTCATGTCTGAGAGTGGACTAAATGCTGCTGTTGACAACTACAAAATCAGTATTCATGGTGGAAAGATTATTGATTTTACAATTAAAGGTTGTGAACCAGAAAATATCTCGGTGCTTGGGTCAAAAGTCAGTTATGCATCTTTGCAAAATATTATCCATGAGAATGATAGATCGATGGAAAAGAATGGATTGAGAGTTCGAAATCTACTGAAACAATTCTCACCCGATTTGGAAGGGTTGACATTATCATTATATGTGGCACAGGTGCGTTCTACAAGACTATCTCTATACATATGATGTCCAGATGAAATTGGCAATACATGATATCCTCTGATTTGGTTTCTTGTTATGTTTCTTTTCTAATATCAGCACAGCCATATATTAACTAGCTTATCTTTTATGATACATGCATCTTATTCCATTTTAAGTAATACATTTATAAAGCTTAGAAAAACTATAACATAAGTGAAATGATTTCAGAGTAAATTGCTGCTTATAGCAAAACAGAAATAATCTTCTTATAGTACTTTAATAAGGATTTTTTTTTGAGATTGTATATGTTTTAGTTCGTGAATTTGTGATGTTTTCTACTTCTAATCTTTTTAATCTGAAAAACCGTAAAAAATTCATTTTTTCCTGAACTTCATGAAGATTTGCAATCTTACGACTCTGGTTGATGGAAAGCAAAATTCCGACTTATAATCTCCACGAACACCATTAATTTTTAAACTAACAGCTCAGTTGGCATGTGCTTGTTTCTTTTGTATTAACCATAAGAGATCAATCTTTCATTCTGATCATAAACATGTGAACACTCAATTTTTCATTTATTTTAATCCATTTCTTTTCTCTTTGATTAGGCTAATATGTTAGCAGAAAGATCATGTTTTCTTCCAAGGCTTGATAAGCTTCAAAAACTTGTGCTGTGTTCTAGCGAGCGTTTCACCTATGGCAACACTGATGCAGTTCTTGAGTTACTTCACGCCACTCCTTTTTTGAAGTGTTTAGTCATCGACGTGGTGAGCCCACAATACTTCTGTCCTTTGCTTTTTGCCTATTTTCCTGCTTAACCAAATTGTTTCTGAGCCCCTACTTGCATTTTTCTTTCTTATAGTTGCGATGGGAGGATTATGATTATGATACAGTAGAATCCATACCGTCATGTATCGCATCTAGCCTCGAAGAGATAGAGTTGTTGAACATCACTGCCATCAAGAATGCATTTCAACTTGCACATTTTTTGCTTAAAACTGCTGTGAATTTGAAGAAGTTTCATGTCACTTCACTTTATGAGAAGGTAAAGGCCGAAGTTACGAAGGACTTACTATCAGCATATCCTGCCATCTCTTCATCCGTAACAATTGACTAATTAAAATCTGTTAGTTACAGATTGAACTCCTCAGTCCTCACATGATGTCTGTGTATGTCATGAATATATCTAGCTTTTAGCAATCAGGTCATAACTTTGCTTCAATTTTAGTACCAATGTTTGTGGAAACTAATTGCAGGATGATTTTATTTTTCGCACAGACAAAAGCCATAGCATGTTGATTTTTCCCTTCTTTCGTTTAGATCTATGGTGATTATAATTGAGTAACATGCTTCTTTTGAAGCATATGTTCCATGAGATATGATACTTGTAGAATATCATGGAAAGAGATACACATGTGGTTTTCTGCATTGAATGCTCTATTCTGGTCTGAGTATGTTTACATCACATCATTGTTATTCATCTTTATGATTGAATTTATTAGGTGAAAGGACATTAAGTTAGTTACTTGTGCCGGGAAAGTGCTGCAGAGATGCACCGGCATGTAATGTCTTTCAGATTCTATTGATTTTGAATGTTGCTTTAGTCTGAATTATCCCCTTCCCTTAAATTGGGAATCATCAACTCGAGATGTTAGGCTTAGTGAGGGTTGTAGTATTGTGCCTTAGTACCGGTGGGCGGATTGTTCTCCCATTGTAATTTTTCTGTATTTGCTTATCACCCCCTGTATCCGCCTATAGAGCTTAACACTAAAAACCTTAACCCTGTATTTGTTTGTGACATGCTTACACTAGGTTAAGGTGTTTCTAAGACTTGCTCTCTACTTTGTTGTAGCCGGTTTAGCCCGTGTTGGTAGCGTAGTCACTGGCATTGATTTATTTAGCAATGTATTTTTTTTCCCTAGTTGACTCGTCAAGCTTCTCCAAATAACAGATTTGCATTCCCTCCGTCCGATTAATAACTTCCTGAGAGGCTTATTTATCTAGAATTATGACGTTTAACAGACATTTCTAGCAACTGAAAACTAAAATTGAACTACACTCCAGGCATTATCTAGATTTAACGTCTACACTTGATGTCATCACGTTTTTTTCATTTCTTTAGATTAATTGTTATCCAACACTGCAAGAACCCTAACATGCTATATGAAGACATACGATATAGTGCAGGAGTAGTTATTTCGCAACTATAGAAACTACAGTACACACAATTACAATGCTTTATATCTTTTCCATAATCGAGCAAGTCCTCAGCGTTTAATTCTGTATATGGGGCAGATAACCAACCCATGTATAAAAAACAAGGTCACTATCTGTATACAGTATAAGAGGTTCAACAATGGATTAGATAGATCCTCCATTGTTAATATTGCCAAGTGACACAGCTGCACCAGATCGGCTATCATCAGAGACTGGCGAGTGTGACCTTAGAATGTAGATCACCCAGAGATGAAGACATACAAGGTAGAAAATACACCAGATTCTAGCAGTCGAATTTCTTCTCAAAAATACAGCACCAGTACAATAGAGTGAGTCCAATTGTCTAACCAATGACCCCAGATGTTGCTGACCCGATTGCATTCTCTGTTTGATAAAAGGTTTGAACTTTGAATTGGAGAGCTGCCACACACCGGATTCCAGATTATCATATGATGAGGTACCCGGGAAGTTGGCCGCATCAATCATCGACTTGTTTTCGTCTAATAATCTTGAAACAGCCTACATCGTATAATGCAACATTAGATTCTTGCTTGACGTTAATGATCTATTATATTCTTGCTGGACGTTAATAATCTACCTCGATCCTAAACTGAAGTGTGGCCTTCTCTGAGGATAAGGTCTCCACCTGATGACAAATAAAATCAAGTTACACAATCCTTGATTCGAAATTCTATTTAAATAAAACAATAATCTCATCCAGCCATAGCATGGAAAGCATAAACTATTTATAATCAGTCAAAAGAAAAAACAGAGGCATTAGTATATAGTACTCTTTAATTTTGGGCACATAGATAAATGTTTACCACTTTAATTTCGTCTAATGAAGTACCTTTTTCGAAAGGGAAAAAAAAAGGAAAAAAAAAGGAAGAACAAATAGAATAATTAAAATGAAATGTTATCCCAAATTGTTAGAGCACTGGGTGAACTATTTGCCAGATATGGAAATGCAAAATTTATAGTGGGACATATATAAATGACAATTGTATTGGGACAAGTAGTAGTAGTTTGAAATCTATTGGTGTGTCAAATTATTCATTGGAAGTACACAGCAGTACAAAAGGGAGAAACAACAGACCTGCGCTTGCTTCTGGATTAGATGGTCAGTCAACTGACCAAGCCTTCGCTTGAGCTCAATTTCTACTTCGCTTGGATTTTCTATTTCCCTTCTCGTTGTCTCAATGCTTGTTTCTAGGGTCTTCACCTGCATCATAGAAGATAATAAATTTCCAGTACACAAGTCATAGTAACTGATTTTGGGAAATATGTTTTGGCAATAATCCAAGGAAATACCAAATGTAGCTTAATTCATGACCGAAAATTGGCAAAATGAAGGTTCAGTTAAGATTAGAAGAAACCTTTTCCTGCACTCTTCCCACTTTATCTGTTAAAAATGAGCATTCTGTCCTGAGCATCTCCAGTTCAAATTGAACGCCTTTTGAAGCAAGTGACTGCAAACCATTAAAGGCCAAATTAGATAGGATGGCAGAGTTTATGGCCTAATCGAATATAGATTGAAAAAGACATCCGCTACTCACTTTGTCACCGCTCTGATGTGGAACTGATAGTTGTCTTCTCAATTCTAGCAGAATGAAATATAAAGGTAGTTAAGTAATAATCTTCCCTTGTAGTACTAGCAACCAATAAGACTTGCTTTTCTCAAAAAATAATGTGGTCATGGTTTACAAGTCAAAGGCTTACACGGTGGCTGGTTTCCCATGTTTATGAATTATGATATTCAGTACCTAAATGTTGGCCTAGCCTTATTAAAAAGATATGGTGCAGTATTTGAACAAAGTTCTTGGAATTTATCAGTATCATTGAATGAACACAAGTAAGATATTGACCAACCATCGATTCAACTTATATTGTGAAATTCACTAGAAGTTTTCCTAACCTAAGACCTTCCATGAAAAATATTAGCACAAGAAAAACAAAAGGACAAATAATTCAATACTAGTTAAAAGCACAAGATATGAAACTATAAAATAGCATTCTAGTTCAGACCAAAAATCAAAGTGCACCTTCTTGAGTTGCTTCTTTCATATGGAATTGTTGTCGGAGCTCAGCAACACGATCGACCTAGTCAAACATAGAGTCATATAGGATCATGTGGATAAATTAACGCTGCTGCTAAGATACAAATATATTTTCATAACCTAAACAAGCCATCTGCTAGTCTAAATCTCAGATCAAGCAGACCTGCTCATGACCTAAACAATCTGCAGGAATTTCTAAAACGTACGTGAACGAGGAAGTACAACATAGCTGACATGCGATGAAGATAAATGAATAGAAACATATTTACTTTACAAATCTATAGGAGCATGAGAAGTTGCGACAGTTGGTATAATCATATAAAATACATGTATCTAACTATATATGGAACAGTTGACAATTACTCAGATAATAGGATGATGAAACAATGGTCGAAAACACTTAAAAAGTCATATCACACTGTAGTGAACGGGATCATTTGTCCTAATAAGAAACTTACTGCAACAAACAGTAGTTCAGTACCTCAATTTCAAGATTCTTTTGTAACTTGGCTAGGGATCTAGTAAGATCAGCATTTTCCTTCTGCGAACGAAAGCAAGAAAATATCAATATCTTGGATTCAAAACTGTAAGAGAGAAAACACCAAAAGTTCATAACAGTTTCAAAATTAATAGTTAAAGAAAATCCATGAAAATATGGCCTCACTGCCAGAGTACCTCCAATTTTGCCAATCGTGAAAGGACTTCCATTCGCGTATTGTTATGTTTCTGCTTCTCCATATCAACTGCTTCCATTGTCTCCATCATTGTTGTCTGCAGGTCTGAAGCCTGGTGCAAAGCAAATTATCAGCATAGAAATATAAAGGTCATACTGACACAGAATAAAATCACGGAACCACAGACTAATTACTACATTGTTCTGAGAACAAGGAAAAAATTAGGGTAGATCTCAACTGAGCTTAAATTTCCATAGCAGGGCACATGATAAAATTAGCGCTTAGAAGAAATCCGAGAAATTACAAATTATCACCAAAATGACACCATTTTTCATCACCAAAATCATCCAACAAAGCCTCAACCTCAACATATACCTCTTTCCATCTCTTAATCCACCTGAAGCAGCATCTTAATACGCCTTAAACCCTCTTAATTCGCCTACATTCCAATAGCGGCCTGCAGCGAGTGCTCAAGCTGCTATTTAATAAGAGTCCGCTCCGTAGCACCAGGAACAGCCAGAGCTCCTGGCGCTGCGGAGCGGCTGCAATCAACGACTATATTTCCCATTTTGCCATTTTTGCCGTCCCACTCAAAGCTTCTCATTTGCACCTTTTGCAATTAAACTCTATACCCCCCACTTTACTAATATCCTCACAATATATTCATAGTATTACAACTTTACCAACCCGCTATTTCTTTTTAATTCATTTTGTTATTCTTTCTTCATTTAAATAATACTCAAGTTTTCACTTTAGCAATCCAATATCAATTTTTTCCATTTAAGTAATATTCAATCTTCCAATTCCTTATTTTGTTGACCTATAAAGAAAATGTGAAGCTATTCCTGGAACAAAGGAAGAAATTTATTAATGTATGGGTCTATGCGAGTATAATTATTTACGATGGGAACATGGAATATTACAATGTGAGATTTATTGTTATTTATAACAGGTCCCAAGTTGGGACCGTGAATCTCTATTACTCTTTCATTGATTCATTCTTTCATAGAGAATTCCCATGGGGAGGTGTTTTAACAATTTAAGCATGACATTTAACAAACGAGTAAACAAATAAGATTGATCTTTCAAAATTGCATGTGTTAATTATTATGTACTTCAATAAACAAATAAGCAATAAATTTACATAAAAGTATGGAACTATGGATACCTAATAAAGAATAAGATTATTAATGAATATATGTACCTCTTTTACTTGCTGTTTTGCACGCTCATCCAGTATTTTCTCCAGGCTCTCTTTCTCACCTTCCAATTTCGCTACCAAGTTCTCACGCTCCTTGATTGCCTCGACTGCTTTCGCAGCTGCTTTTTCTGCCAGAATCTGCTGCCTCCTCTTTCTCCTTTCTTCTCTTTCTCTCTCACTCTCTGAATCTGACGAGGTACTGGTATCTGAACCAGAAGTAGACTCCTCATCACTAGGTAACGACGGAGCCTGCTTCAGCCTTGATCCAGTGCTCACACTTCTGCTTTTCATCCTCTCACCATTCTTCGACCCCAGCTTCAAATCCAACTTACTTTCACGAGAAACCGCTGTTTGTCTTGACTGATCTGCTTCATCTACGAGCCTCAGCTTCTCTCCATTAACAGTACCATTCAACTCAATTTTATCAAATTTAGCTTCATTAGCATCATCCTCAACGTCAAGCATCGGACTACTATCCTCCCGATCCATTTCCCCTCCACTACTTGGTGACTGCACACTCGAACTCTGCGGTGTAACAATCGCAGAATCACCTCGCTTCTCATCACTATCAACATTCACACTGTTCACCAAGTCAACATCCGATTTCCTCAAACTCCTCACTGATCCACTATTCCTGCCCTTCGCACTTCTTCCATTAACTGCAGAAACATTCAACACCGACTTAGAAGCTCTCACCTTTTTCCCATCAGCCTTCAAACTCCGAACACCCAAACCTCCGTTACTACTCCCAGCACCAGCACTCCCTCTTTTATCCGGAACACTCAACAACTCCGTCCAATCACTATCCGTAAGCCCTTTCCCAACTTCCCTACTCACATTCGTATCCATCGCTTCATTACCACGGCCAATATCACTATTCGTCCTACTAACGGGTTTGAAACCACTTTTACTATCAGTTTGGTACGCCACCACATTTTCAGTCGATTTCTTCTTCAACTGATCCTTCAATAAAGGCTTATTAACCTCAGACGCTCTAGGTAAGCTTTCTACACCTAATTGACCCTCCGATTGCAGCTTCTCGTTTTTACGCAACGAATCGGCAGCTTGCTGATCGATCTAAACCAAATAATAAAATCCCCACATAACATTATCATATCATACAATCACACAATCACAAATCAGATCAAGACTATATAAATTAAAACAGTAACGCACTAATTAGCACACTATCACTGAAGATTGAGTTTTACGGTAACTGTAATCATCGAATTTTTCCGATAACAAAATCAATTCAAGAATTGCTAACCTGCTGGAGGAGGGTTTCAGCAGCTTTGAGCTTGGAGGAGATCCAATGAGCCATGAAACGGTGTAAAGTTTGAATCCAGTGATGGTCAGTGATGGTGCATTTTAGCGGGAGGAGGAGGCGTATGTTAGCATCAATCGGTTGGTTTGGTATTGGAGTTGCAGAAGAACAATGGTGAAGAAATGGAGGAGTAAATGTTTATGTTACATGTCGTTGATGGTCAGTTTTGCACGTGGCGATGTTTTATATGGTTGTTGTTGAGTTTTATATGTCACGAACTGGGTTATTTTAGTGCCTAATAAATTTTAACTAGTTTGTAGATTTTGGTGTTAAGAGGAAGCTAAACTACACACATCAGGTCAGTTGGTACTCTCTTTTTTTGACATATGGGGGCTCCGGATTCATAATGAGTGTAGGAAGTGTATCGGAGTAGTTCCGACATAAAATAAATTGTATTTTATAATTTAAAAAAAGAAGAAAAAAAGTACATTTTTTATCACTTAAACTATAAATTTAACACATTTTTATATTTTATTATTTATTCTAAAATTTAATTTAAAACTACGTGTCAACTTTATTATAAAGTTCTCAGAAACAGAATGAGTACAATTTTATAATTATTATTTTCGATTTTGAATCTGTTACCATGTTCAATAGGATTTATATTTACAAAACTACCTCATGCTTGATAAATTAGTTGATTCATAAGCTTATTGAGTTTATGAATCTATTTAGTAGGAATATTATCAATTATTTTTAAAAAATGTAGTTAACTATTAACTAGAAGTTTGAATTTCAAAAAGAAAAATAGAGATGGATAATTAATGAGATAGAAGCAAATATTACACCCTAATTCAGTTTTCTTAAGGATGGGACTAACAAGCACGTGATTCAAGGTACAAAAGGAAGATCTACAAGAGTCATAGTAATAGTATATAGTTTCCTTTTCCTTCAAGTTCAATTAATCCATAATAAATTTGGTACTCTGACTAATTGTAGTATTACAGAAGCCAAGAACATAGATACTCATGACTTGTCTTCCCAAGGAACATACATATCATCATGCTGGAGCAATGGACACTCTATCAACTTGGAGTACATATTCAAGTGTAGCAAATGGAGGAACCACAACACCATCACCTAAATCTGCACCATCTTCACCAAATCCAAGATTTGGTGGAACTATCACTCTCCTTATTCCACCTGCTTTCATGTTCCTCAATACATATTCAATCCCTTCACATATACCTTTACTGTAAGGCCTTGATCCCAATACAAGTGCCAATGGCCTCTTTCTTTCACCTCCTAATGTGTCCACAAACACTTGTTCATTACCTTGGACACTCCCCTTCACATTGATCACCACCAAATCTCCTGCCCTTGCTGTAGCGCCTCCTCCCACCCGAACCTCGTAGTACCTGATGATCGAGATGAGTTACTTGCACATCCACTTTGTCAGTTACCAAAATTAGTAGTAAAATGTCTAACTAGTAACCGGTAAGCAAAGTAGCCGGTTTAGGTGCATAGTTGCGGCTTTGATTATATGCTAGATGGGGACATACCTTATCCCATTAGGCAGAACTACCTCTTCTTCCTTCCCAACATCTCTGCAGGATTATGCAAAAAGACAGACTTCAATCATCAAAACACTGTTAAAGTTTGTAAACATGCACCATATATATACTCCTAGGAATACAAGGGCTTATTTAAGCAGCTTGTACACTTCTGTAAACCAATATGGCTATATGCCTTTTCGAAGCAGGATAAGGTATAGCTTGTAGTATTTGGCGGAATTTGTTCTGTTAACACAACAAACAGGAAGGGAAAAATCCACCTAACATCTCAGAGGTTCTTATCCATTCCCCCAAATTATAAACACAAGGCTCATATCCGTCTCATCTAAAAGCCCGAGTTAAATTGCTGAGAGGCCTTTAACTTTGTAATGTCTCTACAGATAGTAGCCTTCGCGAAACCAAGTCAAGAAATTACCGTTACTTCTGGTAGTCTCCTAAGAATTATAGCAATTACAGAAGGATTGCAGGTACCAACAAAACTAAATTAATGAACTTATGCATACTAGCAGTATCTAGACTTTTGGTCATTTTATGGATGAACTTGATATGAATAACACTTCAACAATTTATCAAGTCCATAGTGTAGGAGTATATTGAAGAGATTACACATGTATCATGATTCAATTAGTTCATGCATACCTTGTGTTAGCTTCTTGTTCAGATACTTCTAAGCGAGTCTTGATCTGTTCAGAAACGACACCAACAGCAAGAAAACCAACCCATGCTAGGCCCGCACCGATGCCAAACCGCCTTGTTAGGGAGGAAGCAATCCAGTCAGTGGAATCGGCATTGGTACTTCTGGTAGCTGCCTTATAAGTCTTTTGTTCCACAGTAGCTGGAGGTGAAAATGGCTCAGCGGAGCTTGCGTTGAGTTTCTGATCAGTTGGAAGTGGGGTTTGTGGTTGTTGAGGGAGATTTGATGGCTGTGGATTTGGTGTTTGTGAGGATGAGGAGATAGTGTTGCTTCTTGTTATGGGGTGAGAGCCAAATGGTTGGGATACAAAGAAAGATGTCATCTTTTCACATGAAAATCTTCCTATCACACAGAACTTGGGTATATATATGTATGTAGCATATACTATGAGCTTACTGGCCCTACCTTATCCTTACATGTAATGAGGTGATCGAGTTTCTCAGTCATATGTACTGATCATTGTGCATTTCTTTACCAGAAAAATATAAGCTCTTAGAAAATTTTCACAGTTGAAACCGTCAACAACTGATCTTTTTCATGCACGTACCTAAATGTTTTAGAAATTTAAACATACCTTCCTTCGAACTGCTTAGATAACACCAGCCTCGATCCACATCAGATTGGACTACAATGTAATCGCGCCACGACATGAAGGGAGGCCAGTGTTTCCTGAACTATGCACAGAAAACTCTAGTTATAAAAATGCCCGGGTTCAAATATCACAAAATTTAAGAAGCGGAATAGAACTGGCAATGAAAGAATTTGAGTTTGCTGCATGTAGTCAAAAAAAAAAGAGAAAGGTGTGACAGTTCTGCTGAGTGTACTACTACTATATAATGCTGTAGAGTATCTATCTAGATAGTTTTTACTGTACTCCTTGCTTGGAGAAGCCAACATGAAAATTCAATTAAACAGAAGAATAGAACTTTGATTACAAGAGTTACAAATGTATATACAAGCTGCACAACTTAGAGGAGTTGGCGAAGAAGCCAACAATACAAAATCACCAAAAAGGAAAAGGGAAAAAATGCTAAGAACGAGAAGAGAAATAAAATTAAGGATTCTAATATACTCAGATGGTGCGGGTATGAATCTTTCATCCTGTTGCAATCTCTTTTCCAAACACGGTTTCAAGGAGATGTTGCACAAATGCTTCACCTTTGAGGCATTTAGTTCAGCAGAAAGCACCCGCTCCCTCACTAACTCTTACGATCACCCGGATCCTCTAAATTAGCAGAAGACCGAACTTTGCTTGGTCTTGACTGTGAACTGGTAACAGGCTTTTGAAGCGGCTTCAGAGCAGCCATTATTTCCGCAAACGATGGCCGCAACTTTGGATCTCTGCAATGTTAATGGAAATTGTTATGGTAATTAGGCCCCAAGCATCAAATAAATTGTCTGCACCATTTAATCTAGCATTAGCAGGATACTCTTCCATCTGGAGTTTCCCAGTTTTACATTCCTTAATCCTTACTCCACCACAGTATATTTTAATGTATCGCTATACTTTCGAATGATTGGACAACATGACAAGGCTAGTAGAACAGCACTGAAAAAATGAAGTAGATGCACGTAACCACCCCGTGGTTGGATCAAAAGGAAATTTAAACATTCCTAATCTGGAAACAGGCAAATAGGAAAGAAAGAAGCACAAAAGACCTAATTAGACATGGTCGGTCCTTTGCAGTAAACAGGGTCTTTTTCACACTTTCTTACACTCCAGAGCTGTCTGCCTATTTCCAGAACATATGGAGTAAACTGCACTCCCCTAAAACCGCACGGATGTTGTACAATTGGCTCCTGGCAAGATATATAACAAGTGGATGAACAACAAGATAATAGTACACTCACGTTTCCCAGCATTTCCGGATTATATCTGCAATAGCTGGATCCATATTATCTGGTATGTCAAGTCGACGATGCTGAAAACCAACCGCGCCAACAACTTGCATTGGATTTAATCCTCCCCAAGGTTGCTGCATTGTGCAAAGCTCCCATAGTATGACACCATAGCTAAACACATCACATCTGCATTCAAATCAAGCAACTAAGTTAAAGGCCTTGTACTTCTATTTTAGCTGAACCATTTGGAGAGCACAAACAGATAACATACTTCTCATTGGATGGCTCATTTCTTAGAACTTCCGGTGCCATCCATTCCGCCTGAACATAGGGAAATACTGGATTATCAATAGAGATATCATTCAATAATTTCACAAACGAAACAATCAGAAGTCTCCCTTTTGTAAATAATTTCTCATCGATTGCTAACAACAATTGGACTTAAGTGTAATGTTTGAGATCCATGCAAACTCAGAAAGCCAAGGTGTGAACATAGAAGTTATGCAAGGGGTCAGAAACATAGTTTCCCGGAAGTTAAAATTATTAATTAAGCTAACTTACAATCTAAGACCTAGGTTTGAGATGTGAACTTGATTAATCAAACATCTTAAAAAGCCTAATAGTCATTTGACCAACAGACCATGAACTATCTTCTACAAAATGGAGATAAGTAAAGACATGCCAAAAAAGGAAAATCTTAGTGTGGTGGGATATTGACAGTGTTCTATGAAGGCATGTTCAAGTACAATAGACACAACTGAGACAAGGAATGCAGAAAAGGATGATAGTGCTTCAGAGAAAAGGAACAAAGATTCCTCTATAAGGTTCATTCTAAATGGAGGTAAGGAATCAACAGATTCAATCACGAGAAGCTTCACCGCAAATCCAAATAAGAACTGATGGAAAAACAAAATAAATAAATTTCTTAAATTCAGTTTCACATAGGCAAAGACCATCTTACCGTCCCAGCAGTAGATCTTGAAGAAAGAAACGTGCTGTGCTTCATTCTCGACAAACCAAAATCACACACCTTCAAACAAAATAATATTACACGACGGTTAATGATTGACCAGAACCGATTATAATCATCATTTTCTCAGTTACAAGAATATCACCTTGACAACCCAGTTCTTATCAACAAGAAGGTTTGGGGACTTTAAATCGCGATGAACTATCATTGGAGTGCAATTATGCAAATAATTCATTCCTCTAGCCTGTTGCACAATACATACCAAAGTAGCATCAGCTAATTCACCAGATAAAGTAGAAAATTACAAGACGAGAATGGTAGGAAAAGAGCATACTGCATCCAGAGCCATTCTTAATCGTCTGCGTTCATCTAGTTGATTGTTTGGCCGATGGAGTAATCTGTACAAACTACCTCTGGAAGACAAGTATTCTTCAGTTTGTTATCAGAACTGTTTTCACAATAAAACATAACACATAGATGCACTATTTTGACAATTTGTATCCTCTAAAGTAGCTGTAATTTAGAAAAAAATAGTGACAGGTTTCATCTTTCCAAAAACCAATGAATTCAAGATTTTAACATGATTAAAGCTACTCAATTAGTTGCTCAAAGTGTGGCAGGCTTTTCTTAAGGCATGCGTAGCAGCAATGAAAAGAGAAGCCGGTAGATATAGGCACCGCATAATAATTTAGTGAAGTGTTGACAGGGATTTCCTAATGCATGCATAGAAGCATTGGAAAGTGAATCCAATAGCTGCCAACACCGCATAATATTTTTTTGTACTTAAAAAAGTAAATCAAGCATTTGGCAAGAAAGTTCTATTGAAGAATTATAAACCATCATTACATGCGAGCTATAACAATAACATTAACATGTATTTTCATATTTTGGATATCAAGATCTAGCATACCTAGGAAGAAATTCAGTAACAATTGAAAGATTTGGTGGACGAGTAACAGCCCCCATGAAGAGAACTACGTTTGGATGTCTGACTCTTCTCATTATCAGAACCTTGCAAAACAAAGCAAGTAGTACATGTCAAATCATGGATAAGAATTACAAAGGGCAAGTGAAACTGACTGAAACCATGTATTCTATTTGGTATGGTGTTTGCAGGTTTAAGGTAGGGTTCTCCCTCAAGGAGATAATGAAGATTATTGCATCTAGATGTTCTGTTTTTTCACCTTTGTTTACTTGTGTGTAGAAGCTAGATAGAATGTGATATTATTAGTTCAATGTCTAGTTCGTTGGATGCATCTGTTGATGGCCTGGATCTTTGATCGGCCTTAATGTACTGAACTGTTTTTGGGAATCAAAAAGTATGCTTACAAAAGAATTTGCCAATTCACAACGACATGGGGACAAGAGGATGTGCATATGTGAGATGCCTCGAGGAAATAGGTAATGTAAAGCTCAAGGTCTGGTAGAAAATATATCACACAAGAAACTCTAAGTAGTAACTTGAGGACCAGAACAATGCTTTAAAATGTGTTGACCTGGAATGCATAATGCCACACTGCATAACCATTCCACAGGCGATACATATATGGACAATAAAAGTACTGTTCTGAAGACAGTAGCTTTGGACCAGAACCTCAAACCTCCTAACCGAAGATTATATTTAAAATTTTGCTGGCAATTAAATGGAATGAATGTTGTACAATATATCATACGCAATACTTCAAGGGTCAAACCATTGTGACAAAATCCCGACTGTACCTCACTTTTAAATTCCTCAAGAGATTCACCAGTAATTTCTTGGTCAAGGAACTTCTTCACAGCAACTTCCTAAAAGTTGAATCAAGGTATAATTATTCTTCATCCAAGAATCAGAAGCTGTAAGAAAATAGACTTATGAAGCCCCAGATAACCGGCAAAAAATATAGCCATGCTAACAAATTAATAGTCATAAATATCATGCCATTCTGCACATCACAGATCCTAGGTTTACTCGAATTAAAATAGCTTCCTTGAAATGGACGACTTGTAAGCAGTTTTTGAGTGAGAACAGTAAAAACTAGTACAAGATTTAAAAAACTTACAGTTCCATGCCAGTCTCCACGATATACCTCACCATATGATCCTTCAATAATGGCAAATAAAAATTAGATATCACAAAAATATGTAGTCCAGTGAAACATTACTATGTATCCGAATAAAATCAGTTGAAAAATAAAGCAGGCTAGTACCAAGCCCGATACGTTCGCCCATGGTGATTTCCTCCCAAGGAATTTCACAATCTGCTACATCATCCAGTATCACGTCAGATTTAGAACTTTCCCCGCCAGTTGATCTATCTGATCTTCTCTCACCCTCCGAGATAGCCCCTACAGTTTCATGTTCCCGATGACCACTTCCTCGTTCATGGGTTGAGCCATCAGTTTCTCCATCACTTCTTACATACTCTAGTAAATTGAAGTGGCCAGCAGGACTATCCGGTGAATGAGAAGCGACTTCGAAATTTTCGTACTGCTTACTAACAGCCGCAGTGGTTGCTACCACAGCTGCAGCTGTGGCTGTAGCAGCGGCTGCCACTGGAAGTTGAAGTCTAGGATCGCTGCTTGCCTTTGTAGCAGCAACTACCATTGAAGAAGCAACAACAGCTGCGGCTGCTGCAGCAGCAGCAGCCACGGGGAAATTTTTATTGTATTTTGGAGGATCTATTTCTGATTCTGAAGAATTCGGTTGGTTTTGTGGATTTTTCTCCAGATTCCCTTTGGAGTGAAAATTCTGATGAGGCGGCAGTGGAGGGAGAAAAGATCGATCAGTCACTTTCTTTTCATTTTCTTGAATTTGGGGCCTGACATCCATAATTGTCACATCTAGTTGTTCTGGATACATTTCAGTGAACAAGTTTGGAGGAGCAACAACACCACTTTCAAGCAAAACGTCATGAAGTTTCTGAGCCAATTGTGGATTTTCTTTTGCTGCATCAATCATGTACTGTGAAACGTCCTTTACTTTCATTCTTCTCACTGCAGGAGAACTAACACCTTCTGTCCAGGAAGGAGATCTTGCATGTGAGTATGGATGCCCGTGTCTATTAACATTATCCCGTGGTGGCTCTTTCTTCACATTCCAAGAGTTTTCTGAACCTGTATACTGTCGGGATGTTCCTTTGTCCGAAGATACCTTTTTTACGGGTATATTCTCCGTAATTTTGGATGTTGTGTTCCCGGTTGTCAGACTACTAGATGAACCCACAGGAGAATAGTCCACATCCTCAGACACATTACTGTATGAAGAAGTCGAGTCTTGAGAAATTGCTGTATCAGATGGAATAAGCGTGCCTGGGTCCGACATTAAATCAACAATGTATTCCCTGAACAAAATAATTAAGATTTTGTAAACAGAAATGCAGGATATATAATTAAACCCTAGAGAGATCTGTATCCAGACGGTTCATAAGTCTCACTTAAAAGGACACCATGCTATATCTCCGTTGAGAAGCAAGAGAGAATCTAAGGTGTGAATTTTATAGAAAAACTGTGGATTTTGTAACTATACAAACATTTTCAGTATTCGAAGACTAACCGACAACGAAGCGCAGCTCAGTTGGTAAAACGCTTCACCTCCAACCAATAGGTTGGGGTTCAAGTCACCCTTTAGCCGTTTAAAAAAAAAAAAAGTATTCGAAGACTAACCATGAGCCATTAGGTTTTTAGAACAAGGAAAAGAAAGGAAAAATAAAAAATCTTAAAGCAACTGGGCATGGCAACATTTAGCGCATTTGCTGCTAAATTTATTCCACATATCACATATGAATAATTTGCACAAACCTGAAAAATTATTTAGTTGTTTATGTGATGAATTGGTATACTTATTAATCTACAGGATATAAGTGCCATCTGGGAGAATTAAGATATCCTATTCTCATAAATTACAAGTCTTTGGTAATTACGAGAGGAAAACACAGAAGACATAAAGAGAAGTAACAATGAATTGCCTCTGGTTCGAAAAGCAACACTGAACCAAATCAGTTACCTTTCATCGTCAATTTTCACAAAGATCATGGCCACATCATCAGATCCAGTAAATTGTTGTCCTTTCACCAAACGGCAAGGTATGCTCAAACTATCAGCCAACACCTATGACCATGCCAATAACACAGAGTTAGATAAACAGGTGAAGCCCAAAACTTGATTCCCATTTTGAAGAAGGACGAACAGTTAAATAAATTATCCATGGCATAAGAAAGAGTAAAAAGCAGTTTTGTACAGACTCTACAAAAACCTTAGCAACATATATTAACCCCTTGCGGTGCCAGCTGTGTCACAACAGGCAGAACACAGGATTAAGAGTACAAGATTGCCCTGGAGCTAAAGAGGAGAATGCAAGCGGACTGGAATTTGGATATATTGTTCAGATTACACGTGGAAACAAACAAAGAGCATAAGATTATTCAACAAAGAAAACACCTTATTATGTATAGCAGCTCTTTACATGCATTGAAAAGGTTGAAGAACATCAATTTAACTAGAAGAAGCATTTAATACCTTGAATAGCAATGCCCTATGACGAGCCAGCCCAACTGTCAAAGAACCAAGAGGCAAAACCATGCTCCCATGGTTTGACTTCAAACTATAACTGAGCTCTCTCCATGCTACCGACATTTTGTCCGGGTCACCAACTGGTCCACCCATATGTTCTGAAACTAAGGTTGCAAGCTTCTGCACTATTACATGGTTAATAGAATTTGCAGAATGAGAACGTACATAGAATGCCATCTCAATGGCTTTCTGCTCAAGGTTCAACAACTTGGTATCAGCTGCTCTATTAACAAGAACGGCTTCCCAACTGATATCATCCGCCATTGGTGTTGCTTGCAAATCAACAAGGGAAGGCATTTTTGATGAAGTTGATTCAGTCAAGACACCGTATAGATCATAGAAACCATCCAGAATCTTTTCATCGTAGCTCAGAGCATTGTAAATCTATAAATCAGGCATAAATATAACATATGAGGATATGTTAGGAGGGAAGTAAAGAGGGCAGCACAAAGGAAAATGATTGTACTTTCATTTTGCTTTTTAAATATCAAACGCTTAATAGAACACAAGTTTACAGCAAAAGCGAAATTAGCAAAAAATTATGTGATATGTCAGAGATAGGCATCTATCAGAATTAGTGATAGAAATTCATTCTAATCTTTACTAAATATGCAGTGAAGAACCCAGGCAACACCAATTATATTACAAGAACTCTTTTGAAATGAAGATCAAATAACCAACATATCGACGGGTCTTGTTTCAGGTAGCCTCCAACACAATACTATCAATTCAGAATAGCAGAGAGGAGTAGCTGAGCCAAAATGAAACAGGATAGCCGGATGGCCACGATAGAAAAACATCATCCATGCAATTTCATAAAAATAAAAACTGCCAAAACCACAGATTTCCCAAGCATAAAAAATTACACTGGACCCCCTGAAGTATGAACGATTACAACGACACTACATGAGCTTACTTCAGCTTTGTCATGAAGTTATTCCAGTATTTCATCAAACTGGTGTTCTCACTGTTCCAATGTTCATCAACAAGACACTGGCATTCTGCTCTGCCACTCACTTCCAAGTTCCAATATTCCACCATACTGGTATTTTGTCATTACCATGATTTGTATTGTAACAGAAGGGTTCTTTAGAGCCTAGGGGTGTTACCAGTAGGGCCCACTGCTATAGGGTCATGTTAACCTAATAGAGGATATTAAGCTTGATATAACTGAAAGATTTTACAAATCGTCTTTACAGACATGTATTTCATGAATGTGCTGAGCATTGTGTAGAGTTACTTTTTAAGTATAAGTTGAGAGCTTCTCGTATTTGAGTAAAATAGTAGATTGTAGCATTTAGAGTGTTTCATATGATATCAGCAAGGAATTTATTTCTGAAAACATGTTGAAAATGGCAGTCCCAACTTTAAGTTGCCTTGAATCCCTTTTCTTGCTGCTTTATTTCTTGTTTTTTCTTTTTTTTTTTTTTTCAGTATAGTAACTGCATAAAACTAGAAATTCCCATAAACCATGCTTTCACAAAGAACTTCCTAAGCTTGATTAATATGGCACCTGCTGAATCTAAGGTGAGAAATAATACTGCCTTTTACTTTGAGGCAGTGGTCCAGTCACAGTTTAGTTCAAATGCATTCAGGACGAGAAATGGAGACCAAAAAGCTTGATAAAATTCCTGTTAATCTAACTTAATGTTTTATAGAAGTTATCAGCAGGTCGGTGATGCATACTTCTACTAAAATATTAACCATTTCATTGCTCTCCTGACAATTTGACCAATTTACAATCTCTGTTTATCTAACTTAATGTTTTATATTACAAGGAACTGTTTTGAAATCAAGATCAAATAACCAACACATCGACGGGTCTTGTTTCAGGTAGCCCTCCAACACAGTACTATCAATTCAGGATAGCAGAGCGGAGCAGCTGAGCCAATTGAAATAGGATAGCCAGAAACATTCAAAACCACAGATTTCCGAAGTATGAAAATTATACTGGACACCCTGAAGTATGAATAATTACAAGAACACTACATGAACTTACTTCTGCTTTGTCATGAACTTACTTCCAGACTTCCAGTATTTCATCAAACTGGTGTTCTGTCAATATTCCAATGTTAATCAACATGACACTACATTAAGCAAACCACATTCTGCTTTGTCACTCACTTCCAATATTTCACCAAACTGGTATTTTTATCATTACCATGATTTGTATTGTAACAGAAGGGATCTCTAGACCCTAGGGATATTACCAGTGGGGGCCACTGCTACAGGGTCATGTTAACCTAACAGAGTATCTTAAGCTTGATATAACTGAAAAATAAATTACATATGCTTTTTGAAAAAACATGTATTTCTTGAATGTGCTGACTGCTGAACATTGTGTTAAGTTACTTTTAAGTATAAGTAGAGAGCTTCTCTTATTTGAGTAAAATAGTAGACTGTAGCATTTAGAATGTTTCGGATAATATCAGCAAGGAATTATTTCTGAAAACATGTTGAAAATGGCAGTCCCAACTTTAAGTAGCCTTGAATCCCTTGTCTTGCTGCTTTTTTACTTGTTTTTTTCTTTTTTCAGTGAAGTAACTGCATACACTAGAAATTCCCATAACCCATGCTTTCACAAAGCACTCCCTATGCTTGATTAATATGGCACCTACTGAATATAAGGTGAGAAATAATACTGTCTTTTACTTTGAGGCAGTGGTCCAGTCACAATTTAGTTCGAATGCATAAAGTACGGAAATGGAGACCAGAAAGCTTGATACAATTCCTGTTTATCTAACTTCAAATTTTATAGAAGTTATCAGCAGGTCGGTGATGCATACTTTTACTAAAATATTAAGCATTTAATTGCTCTCATGACAATATGACCAATTTTCAATCTTTTTCCTAAGTGCATATAATCGTACCTATGCCTCCTATAGTACTAATCTCCAGTACTATCAAGTTATCCCATGCACAAGGACACTGTTCAGTTAGGACCTAGACTGAACAGTGTCCTAGTGCATTGGATAACTTGCCTCCTGAGAATTATGCAGGCTGGTACACAGGTGTACAAGGTCATACATAGATACCTTCATAGAAAATAAGGTTATCCCATGCACAAGACACTAGTCACTCTAGGTTGCCTCCTGAGAATTATGCAGGTTTTCATAGATACCTTCAAAATTTTATTCCATGAGCCATGAGGAGATAAACCCAGACATTCTCTATGATTTTGAGAAAATATAAAAAGAGGAAATGAGTGGTATAATTTTCATGGTACAGATGTCTCCATGCATGGACAGCAACGTTGCATCGGACTTTACAATGATAGGCTGACATCTATCAGGATGTTAAAATTTACACCCTCCGTCCCACCGGAAACTGCAACTAGTTCCATCTTGGGAGTCCAATTATAAACTGCATGTAAAGCTAAATATATAATAGCTAAATATTATATCCAACTATCCACTTTATCAGTACTTTATTCATTTTTTATCTAGCCGTCAGAATTCCTTACCCTTCTTTAGTTTAATCAATATCCCATTTTTCTTTAATACTCTTGCCAGGCCAAAACTTGCAGTTTCAGGCAGAACGAGAGGAGTACAGAAGAGATAAAAATAGAGTTAAAACAGACAGCTTACTCAAGCTCCAAAGTAAGGATAAATTGTTCTGCACACTACAGATAACTTCAGTTCGACTTCAGCCATTCAGAGGCCCTTAGCTTTGCATACATTTTTTTCCCTACACTATGCAAAACCCACTACTTATCCAAGTAAAGTTCATATTTTTCTAATCCTCAAGCAACAGCTAGTTAAAATAAAAAGTAACTTATTAGTATCTAGTTAATTCCATTTATTTTCAGATAACATCTCTTTCAATACAGTAGAAGCATAACAGGAAACCGAAACCACATAAGTGATATGGACTATGGTGGCTACAACAGAAACAAAAAGAAATATTGAGTTCCGCCAGTGGCATTAAATTAAACTAGACACCCTTTGGTTTAAGAGGACTGACATATTCAAGGGTGGTAACTGTAACATTCTGTGCAATAGTAGGAGTAACACCTGCAATTATGGCATGGCGACAAGGGAGGTGTGCGCAATTTTTGGCATAGCAACTAGGAACATAATTATCTCATTGTAGTAATTTTTATCTACCATGTATAAATGAACAGGCTAGTTCTAGCTAATGAAAAATCGTTCAGCAGAGCGAAACAAGCAACCTAAAGCTAAAGAGTAACGAGAAAACATGAAGATAGCAAGCCATACCCAGTATCTATAGGACACAATTTCCGCCTGAGTATTATCCGGAGGACAAGAGCCCAAACTTATCTGCTTCACAGCTTCGATCTGAACCGCCTCTGGATCTTCCCTTGCACTCATCTCCAGAGCCATTTGAATTTGGTATTCCTCCTCTACATCCCTGTCCCGGTCCCTGCTAGACCCAGAATCCCTATTAACCACATCCAAAGCAGCATCCAAACTACTACTACCCACGGAATTGGACGGCTCCATTCGATCCCCTCTCAACGAAGGAGGACTACTATTACTATTCCTATTCGTGACCGAGTTCAACCACCCGGAAATAGCTGCCAAGGGTTTGTTACCATAGTCAGACTTGGACTGGACAATCCTATTATTATCACTTGGTGAACCATCACCCAACCTAATTCTAGTACTATTACCTTTAGATGATGATGAATTAGCAGAGCCTTGTGAATCTCCAGACTGAATGTTGGATCCTATATGAAGCTTCTTGAGAAGGTTTTTCATTTCGATCTCCTAGAGCCCAGCTGTGAATGCTAAAGAAGATAAAAGCAGAAGGTCTCCATTTGCTCACGCCAAACATGAATCTAAATCACAAATGACAGACAGCTAGCTCCACACAAAACAAGAAACTGAAACTTAGCTTGCAGACAAACAAAACCCTTAAAATCAAACATTCAAGAATCAACAAAATCACATGATACAACAGAGCACACCCAATAAATTGATATACACAGCTAAAGATTGAATTTTGAGATGAGGGTTGAGTCAAGAAATCAAAAGGGTTATAGAGAGAGAGAGAGAGACTACATATAGACTGGTAGACTAGTATAATAGCCAAGAATTAATAAAATAATGAATTATGTGAGGAAGAAGGAGGAATAGGTGAGACTTTGAGAAATAAAATACTACTTTATGGCACAATAATAGTAATGGAAGAAGAAGAAGATGAAGAAGAAAAGCTGATTAATTGGTGGGATTTGGAGAAAAGAGAGAAAGCAAGCTGCAAACAGCAGAGAAAACAAGTGGGAAAGAGTATGGCTTCAATGAAGATGATGACCCACTTGAGTGATTTGCCACAGGGACCAAATTTTGAGATACTAGAATAGTTTATGGTATACTAGGCGTAAATAAATATTGATATGGATTAGTCGGACTTTAATATAGGACGAATTAATAAATTAAAACGTTTTAAGCTCTGAAAGTCATAATACTAGAATAGTTTATGGTATGTTAGGCGTAAAGAAATACATACATGGATTAGTCGGACTTGGATATAAAATGAATTAATTTATAAATTTGATGCGTACTATTACGTGAAAAGTCAAATTATAATATAAAATATTATAAGGTGTGTAATAATTTTCATGTGTGGTTTTATTCTTAATTAGTAACATTAATTTTATTTAATAATTACAGAATTTGATAAATATATGAAGTTTTAAGAGGGAAATATGAGTATTGTAAAGCAGTATATTATATAAACAAAGAGGTATAGGATAGTTAGTGAATAAAAAAAAATTTAACTGGCAATTTACTTTCTCTTTTAAAATACAAGATGAACATCACCTTAAAATATGTATACGAGTATCTCAAGTGCCATTTTCGTTAGTATAAATAAAGAAAAAGATTAAACCATTCTTCTTTTTAATTTTCATTTTGAATAACCAAAATCCACTACTTCAAGTTCCCAACTTGACATCCCTATTTTGGGCAAATAATTTGCAGGAATCGTGTGGGATAGTAGTAGGTGGTGGAATGCTCAAAGACCAAAACGGTGAGGGAAAAGGCTCCGTCGAATCTTATATTATACTCGTTTATGCAACGAGCTAAGCAGATAAAACTCATCAAGACTAATTATTTTAATAAATTTATTTTTAATATTTATTTTCAATGGATAAAGTTCGATAGGCCCCATTATATTTTCGAGCTTATAACAGTTATTCGGATACATTTTTTCATCGTTTTTAATGAGCCAGGCTCGAAATCTACTCAGAATAGTTTTACAACAGTAATTTGAATGGATAGTATGGGAATTGGTTTTAAGAACTTTCATTGCCTAAATTACCCTTAAATAGTTGGTGATGGGCCTGGGCCTGCTTAAGGACAAATGAAATAAATTGTGGGTTGGCCCAGTAGCAATTTTGCGTCCTCATTGACATAGAGCACCTGTACGTTTTGTTTCTGTCCAAGGTAGTTATTTCTAAGTTGCTAGAGAAACTGATAAGAACAATACCATTCTATTGTACTGGGAAAATAATCACAAACCCTGGATGGTAGAGAATCAACCTGAACCAACTAGATATATAACAACAACCGATCACATTACAACGCAATTGCAGTTAAACGACTAGAAATTCCATGTTTCAAACACTAAGAGAACAACTAAACTGCAGTTTCCTAGCTAGCTAGTGCAGCTACATACAACATCAATTCATGATACATTCACAATCAAATAAATCTCTAAAAATAAATTCAAGAACAAGAGCCAGAAAACAAAGAAAGACAAGATTAATGCTGCTCAATGCAAGTTTTCCCTTAATACCATCCCATTTCCTGCCTACACATCCGTTACCACCAAGAAACAACTCCACAGTTCTTCCTCCCCAAGTCAGCTCTACGATTTTACTCTGTTACAACAACACTAGCAACTTTCAGCTTCAAAACTGAGGTATTACTGGTTGAGGTTGCTGGGGCTGTGCTGGTGGGGCTTGTGCTGGTGCTGCTTCTGCCGGAGGTTGTGGGATCTGAACATTGGTTGGTGGGTTTACATGGACCTCTGCCAGCCCTTCCAGTTCTTGGAAAGCATTCAATGCTTCCTGATTGACTAGAAAAGACTTTATCAAGCCCGCACTCTGCTTGACTCTTGATTGCTGGAAGAATGTTTAAAATGTACATTATTCATTGCATCATGATATTAAATACACAAGACTTTCCTTGGGGCATAAAAGCACATTTACTTGAGATGATTGTAGTATTTACCAGATTTTCATACTTTGCTTTGACATCAAGATATGCCATAAGCAACTGTGAATCAGGAGCTGGAGCTGGTGCCAGCATAGGTACCTAGAAAAGCCATCCAAAATATCTAATGAGAGAGAAATTTGACATGTAGAATAACTTTTGATATTAAAGCTAGCAGATGTCAGCAAATACGATAATATATAAGGCTCCTTCCAAGACAATTATGAAATAAAAATATTCATTATAAGCATACAATTTCATTACCTGCTGATATTGATGCACTTCAAATCATGAATGCACACTAATTCACATTACACTAATTCTCACCAAGAACATATAGAAAAGAAAAGGTATGAGCAGCATATAACAATGTCAACCAGATAATCGATTGAAAAGAACACATTTCTAATGTCACAATCCATTTAATCTACTTTCCATGGAAAGACTTCTATATGAACATCAGCTGGAAGAAAGGATTCATGAAAGCACACATTAATTTACATTAAACTAACGTAAGCTCTCACCGCGTACAAACATAGAAAAGGAAAGTCATGAGCAGCCAATAACAATGTCAACCAGATAATCAATTGAAAAGAACACATTTCTAATTTCAAGTCCATTTATCTACTATCCATGGAAATACTTCTATATGAGCATCAACTGGAAGGACGGTTAACGGCTACTACACAGATGAAGATCACTTTGACACCCACTTTTGATTTTTTTCGCAACTGCACAAAGTCACAAACCAATACTAATAAAGAAAATTTTGTGTGTTGATTCAACAAGCTCAAAGAACTCCATGTTTCATTCATGGGTGAAAGCGGAGCTATGTTTATGGTGGGTAGGGCTACCCTTTCCAGAAAAAAAATAGGTAGTATTACTTTTGCACTATTCTTTTGTGAGAGACCATCTATTGGAGAGATGGGATCAACATCACATGTTTAGAAATGTGGGTAATTAGGTTTAATAAACAGATGAAGATCACTCTGACACCCACTTTTGACTTTTTTCGCAACTGCACAAAGTCACAAACCAATACTAATAAAGAAAATTTTGTGTGCTGATTCAACAAGCTCAAAGAACTCCATGTTTCATTCATGGGTGAAGGCGGAGCTATGTTAATGGTGGGTAGGGCTACCCTTTCCAGAAAAAAAATAGGTAGTATTACTTTTGCACTATTCTTTTGTGAGAGACCCATCTATTGGAGAGATGAGATCAACATCACATATTTAGTTACAACATCGCATGTTTAGAAATGTGGGTAAATTAGGTTTAATAAACATAGGAGGTTTGAAGTTAAACATATGATGTTGATCTAGTCTCTCGCAAAATTTATACTTCATTGTGAAATTCTATTTTTCTTTCTTATAATATACACATATAGTTGATTTTTGGTACAAGGTGTCATTATTTGTGTTATTCATATTACAATTATTAAATTTTGCCTACAACAATTAAAATAAATCTCTTCAATAATAAAAATGTTTAAGATATGCAGCTTAGTAGATCTTTTAACCTGGCTCACCACTGGGATGAACTTCAACCAACTGGAAACAACCTTGATGTACTAATTTTCTATTATTTTGGGTTTTTTTCCCGGAAAAATTCTAAACATTGATACTGCCCCTCAGTCTCGCCAAGCATATCTTAGTTTGACTTTTTGAGGTCATCAATCTCCAATTTTAACTACGAATTAATCTTAACCAATGTTCAATTAAATTATATATCTAACATTTACAAAAAAAAAAGTGTCATCATATAATTTAATTGAACATTTACGTTTACGATAAGATTAATTTGTAGTCAAAGTTGAAGATTCTTGACAGTTTAAAGTCAAACTATGACATGCTTAATGACAACATGAGTACTATTGCAATTGTTTTTTCATTTCAGATAAGCCTACAAGCTCCATCACCTAGTATTACACAATAAAAATTAAAAAGGACTTCAATACGATCAAGAATAACAATAGCATCAACTACAGAACACTATGATTATAATTGCAACATAAAACACACACTCACAGAGATTAAAACACAACAAACAGTTAGTCAGACACCATCTTACACATCTATATTATAAAGTTCAGCTATTGTGTATTCCAGGGAATGACTTCTGTAAAGAAAATCACAGCTGAGATCAAGTACAAAGGCTACAGTACAGATACAAATAATCATTAAGTGATAACTGACTTTAGCTTTTTCATGAACACATATCGGGGTCAATACAATGCCCACTTCTGACCTTTTCACCAATGTGGAAACAGAGTTTAAAGGAGAATTATGTGTTACTTAAACAATCCCTTAAGAATTATGTGATACATCACAACCTTTTTTTTCACACATTTAATTCTCGCAAGTCAAACTACTTCCTCCGTCCCGTCCTAAGCTTCCCAAACACTTTTTGGGTTAAAAAAATAAGATAAGAATACTTTTTCATAAAATAATAAGACAAGAGTACTTTTGTTTATAACTGAATGGCATGAGATGTAATTTTGAGCTATAGTCTGAATTAAAAATGGATACAAATGGAAATGGAAAGCTTTAATCGGGACAACAAAAATGGCAAAATGGGAAGATTAGGAGGGGACGGAGGAAGTATATCTTAATGCAAACAACATATACATTTTTGTAAGTTTGATCTAGGTTTGATCATGTTTGAACTTAGTTTACTCACTGCAAGCAAGCAAGCAATATATGGGTCGAATATGATATTTCACAAGTATTTTAACTAAAGTTAAACCCATTGAGTTCAAGAAAATTTTCTGAACTTCTAATAATCAAGCTATGCTAAAGAAAGCTTCAAACTCAAACAACCATCTAAAAGATATAGAGGAGTATCTCAGTCGGCGTTATCATTCTTTGAATATTAGTTTTGCGTACATATTTTCTCCTGTATAAAATAACTCAGAAAACATCTTAGAGATCAAGAAGAGTATCTCAATTATTACCAGTCACTTTTTGAATATCAGTTTTAATTTATTCAGTCACATCACATGAATGTGAAGATATACCTAGTTACACCTCATTTGGTCTAACACACCATTTTCTCCATTTGTATTGCCGTACTATAAGTCTACAACTCATCAAAAGTGAGTAAGGATCACAACTAGATTATAAAGTAGTATAACAGAATTTGTAACTTGTATAGCTGCTGCAAAAAGATATAAGTAGTTATTGGCTAAAACTAGGAACTCCAATAATAAAAAGGAGTTTACAACTCCTGATGAACAAAAATGATTTCAAAACAATAAACTAAATGTCATTAGGTCATATCAACCAAGACCTGCGCCACAGGTCACATTCATAACAGTGTCCAATGAAGTATTTTAGCAAACAACAATTGAAAATAATTCAGAATGATAAGAAAAGTTCGGAACTAGAAATAGTTATAGCTATCGCCAAAAGATATAGATGATTATTGGCTTTAACCTAGGAACTCAAATAAAAGACCAAAGAGATAATTCTAAAAACCTGTGGCACAATTTAAATTTGTACCAATGTGTAATAGAGAACAAATGAAGCTTTTAGTAGACACCAATGGCAAATAATACACAATAATATGGATTTGTCATAGTAACAATACGACTTATTTGACCTAGAAGGCTAGAACTTACCCAAGCCTTCAACTAGCAGCAAGTAATTTATCATAGTTTCTAATAACAATTTAAAGATTACAAAAAGGGTATATTTCACTAATGCCCCTGATAAATCATTTAATTACACGTGAAATGTATTTGATGAAGGGGAATGTTGTAGGAAATACAACTTCATGATATTTAATTGTGGACTACTAAAACAAATTTTATTGACTCTAGTACAAAACTCTTTAGTAGTAGGTGCTTATTGGGGCATAATATCTTCTAGAGTTACATATGATACACCCAATAAACACCTACTTCTCACTTAGTCTCTATGATTTTATCAATTACATCTAAGTCCAAAGAAGTGTCGCAAAAGGTCTTCTCGCAATGCTAAATGAATAGTTTTGGACTTGGATTTTATAGCTCAAAATTGGGAGATTAATTAGGAGTGTCAAATGAGATTTACCCCATGTAATAAGTTCTAAAATTCTGTAATTTAGTGTTTCGTTATATTTTCTTTATAGTTAGTCATTAATATCCAACTTTCAGAAAACCAAATTATGTAAAATCATCTTACATAATTGTTGGCTAAGCTGTTGAAAGGTGATGCAAAAGTAAAAGAAAAGAGAAAAGTCTACATCTAACATCTTTACTAAAAGTAGGCAAGTGTAGCAAAATATTGTGGACCATTCATGCTTATAAACTCCACTAGAATCAGTTTCACACAAAAAAACCATGAACATCAACCAACTTTACAACCCTCTAAGGTTTCATTTGGTTGGAAGGATAATGAGGGGGGGGGGGGGGGGGGAGGAAATATTACCCTATTTTTTTCCCACCATTTGGCATCATTTAGTAAATTATTACTTTTTTTTTTGAAAAATCTTTATAATATACTTGTTTTGCCCTAAAATATTTTCCTCGAAAAATCTTGGTATCCCCTTCTTTTACCCCAAATTTCCCCACCAAACAAATGAAGCCTCAGTTTATATTTCCATTCTATTTTATTTTTCTTAATTTTTCATGCTAGATTTTTTTCATAATATTCAACTTTTAGAACACCAAAGTACCATACTCCGTATAAAATGGTTGTGATTAAGCTATTAAAAGCTAGGATGCAACAATACAAATACAAACACGAATAAGAGTATGAAAAACGGTAAAACTCGAAATATCAGAATACGAATACGTTAAAAATACATCTTTGTTTCATACTTATTTTTATATATTTAATATATAACATATGTATACAGATAACCAAATCAAGACAGTAACGATTATAAGTCCTTAATAAGTATTTGAATTTTCCATAATTTAATTTTAATACCCATATCAAATTAGTAAAGAAAACGATACATAATTAAAGATAACGAAGCGCAGCTCAGTTAGTAAGACGCTTCACCTTTAACCAATAGGTCGGGGTTGAAGTCACTCTCTAAACGTTTCAAAAAAAAAAAAAAACGATACACAATTAAAAAACACAAATATAATAAAGGAAAAATAGAATAAAACATAAAAATAAAAGGCTAAATCTCACAAGTGAACCAAAATATTTGATGGATCTTTAATGCGTATAATTTCCATTCATCTCCGCCTCATGCAAAAAAACCGTGACCAGCAACCTACTTTGTCGTTACATGAAAAGGCTTTAACCAAAGAATAGAGGCGAGAAAAAACTACTCAGTACAGCTCAGCATTGCTGGAATGAACACATTTTAAGCAAGCCATTTACAGTAAAAATAATGAAATTACTGAATTGCTGAAGAACCATATGCAAATAACACAGAGAAATGAGAATGATGAAAAGAGAATGTACTATATATGTGTTGCAACTTCCGAATTTTTTTGTTTTTTTTTGGTTTTTAAGCAATACAATAGTTTATAAAAAAAAAACAAGAATCATGACTGTACATCAAGATATCTGCTAAACAGTTTCTTAACCTCTATTTCCAAATTTTAGCATGTAAAATACTGGCCTTTAATTGATTCAAGGATAAAGGTTTAATTTTTATTCAGAATCCTCCACAAATCTATTTTCGTATGCGAGTAAAAGCAGTAGACCAGGAAAAGAAATTTTTCCGACCTTTAAATGCTTATAATTCCTAATCACATTGGTTTACCTTATTCAGAATCCTCAACATATATTTGTTTGAATGCTAACAAAAGCAGTAGACCAGGGGAAAAAAATTGAACCGTTAAATGCACATAAATCTCTATTCAGAATCCTAAATGTATCTGTCAGTAAGTGAATTAAAGCAGCAGACCAGAAAAGAGATTTTCACAGGCAGAACCCAGCGTGAGGAATACAGTTTCAATTACACAATGAAAATGTGAAATTTCCCAGCAACGGGCAAATGTGTTAAAAAAAACTAAAATGAACTGTTCTTTTACTAAAAAACATAACATGTGCTTTCTAGCATAATATGTTTCTTTGAATGCGTATAAATCTCTATTCAGAATCGTCAACATCTCTTTGTCAGTAAGCGAATAAAGGAAAAACAAAATCATCAGTACAACTCAGCGGGGAATACAACTTTGGTTACACGATGAAAATGTGAAATTTCCGGGCAATAGGTAATCGTTTATTAGTAAACAAGAAAACTTTTTCTTTTTACTATAAAAAATATAATTTGTGCTTCCAGCATGTAAAAAATTATTTGATGTATATCCTATTAACAATGCTATATTCATTTAGTGCTGCGCAAAATGCGGGATTATTAACCTAACTTTGCCAGCACAAGAAGATAAACATTAGATTCTTTAACAAGGAAGAAAGAAAAAATAATCATGAGCAAGTACTCGAATGCAGGCCAATTAAATTCATGAAACCTAAATATTTTTTACCACCTACAATGTTTTTAGAATAAAAAATAAATAACCATTTTTGTTTCAAAGAACATGAAGGTTTCAGTAAGATCGAGATCCAGCACAAATATGAAGGTTTTACTTGTGGAGTAATTCAAATGTACATTTCTATAAATCACTTCAATCACCCTCAGGTCATTATGTTTAATTGTTTAACAAATAGAATATATTATCATAATTGCATTAAAAACCGAATTGTAGTTTGTTAACTTCAAATGAATTTTTATTAGCTAGAAAATCATCCAATGGAAAAAAGTAATAACAATAGAGAGAACAACGTTTGTTAGACAATAAGTAGACAGAATGTAAATCATGAGAATGCACCTAACACTTGGTGTATGGTGTTATTCTTCTAATACTTAAGGTTTCTCTAATCGTTAAGACCGTAATAAACTATATTTTCCCAATCATAAATGGAAAAAAACGGGAATACTTATTCCTTAATATGAACTAGTGCAACTACATAATATTATAGCATATATAGTCAAATAACAGAACTAGTCAAATTCATCATAATAATCCACTAAAAATTTAGATGATTATATTATTAAGTTTGAAATCATGAAATGGAAGAATTTAAAGCAAAAAGAAATATATTATATCGCGTGAATACAACGCACTTTCTCTACTTTTAAATGCAGATAAGTTTTGTTCCACATCTGCTTTAACGCGCAAAACCCGCAATTGACAACCCATCTTTGTTATTACGTGAATAAAAGCACTTCACCAAAAAACAAAGGAGGTTTCATCAAAACAGCTCAGCAGGCAAAACGCTTTTAATTCTTTAAGAAAACTTAAGCTTGCTCAGCAATGGCGAGCATATCCACAATCGGAAATTATTTTCCGGTTTCATTAATGTGCCAGGTTCAGTTTCCAAATGGTTAGTCCAATGCAGTGGAATGCCTAAAACTAAACAAGGATTCATCTAGCTCTTGATTCATAACCTAATTGTTCATTCATTCGATTAAGTGAACTAATACTCAGTCCCTAAAATCAAATTCCACAACTAAACAATAATACTTGAATCATAAACAGTATAATAAGAATTCATAACAATAATTAACTAAAAATAGAGAAAAACAACATTGCATCATCATACCTGCTTCCTAGGCCTTCCCAAAGGTTTCCCCGAAAATTTCCGGACCCTTTTGGGTCCAACATCCATCCTCTGCCTCTTGGCAGCCTCAGAACCCGCCTTGGGCGGCCGGCCTCTCCTCTTCCCAGCCACAACCGCCCCAGCAGCCGGTGGCGCCGTTCCCCCAACCAACACTCCCTCATTCACATCAAGCAACTTCTTCGGCCTGCCACGCGGCCTCCCCGACCTCTTCAACTCAGTCACCACCGGAGCAGGAGCAGGAGCAACCGTATTCCCACCCGTAGCAGCAGCAACACCAGGAGCAGCAACAACCTTCTTCGGCCTACCTCTACCCCTCCCACTAGCCGAAGGGGTCACCACCTTCGGCGTCCCACCGCCCACTTTCCTCGGACGGCCACGCCCACGAGCCGGCGTCTGCCCATTCACACCCTGCTCCGGAGCCGAATTCCCAACCGGAACAACGACAGGAGTCGCGTTAGCGTTTTCAAAAACCGGAACCGCAACGGCCGGCTCTGGATCCTTGACCTTGGGCGGCCGGCCCCGGCGCTTGGCGGTAGGAGCCGGATCGGAAGTGGTAGTGGCGACAGCGCCGTTAGTCGGAGCAGATCCGGGCAGCTTGTAGGAGTTTTTGAACATGACGAGCTGAGAAGAAGACTTGAGGAGCTTGATATGGTTGGAGAGAAGGTCAGAGTGAATGGGTGGGAGCTGGTTGGGGTAACGAGCTTCGATGAACTTGGATATGGCTCTCTTGCTTGACCCTTCTGGCTCGTTCAGCTCCCTTATAGCTGTCACAATCATCTGTTCCACAAAAGCAAACTTCAAATTCAACAAAATGGAGACACAGTAAAAAAAAAAAAAAAAGAAATTTGTTTGTTTGTTTCTTGTTAAACTTATAAACTATTTTTTTACGATACCTCGGGGTAGGGAGGGTGGTTGAGGACGGGGGTGGGGAGGGGAGGAGGGACGACGGGGAGGTGGGCGGAGAGGAGCGGTGGTAGTGGTGGTGGTGGATCCATGGAGGAAATATCTATCTGTGTGAGTGAATGTTTAGAAGAGAAAGGAAAAGATAAGAAGAGAGACAAAGAAAGAAATGATAAAATGAGAGAAAATTGGAATTTATTTAGGGTGAAAAATGTATTTGGGGACTTTGATGAGGTGGATTGGACCGTTGGAGATGTGTTTTTTTTTCTCTTTTTTCTTTTTGATAAAATGATAAAAGAAATTATAAAATGTGTTTCTTTTCTTTTCTTTTCACTTCACATCACATCAGGCATGATTTAATTAACAATTCTTTTGCATTCATTTCTAGCTGTCTTTATATCTACAATGGCAAGGTTCCATTACATTTTTATGTTATCTACATTTTAAATTACTAAATTTATATGTGTTTGATTGGAAGATGATGTGATTACATTTTCAATTTATCTTAGATTTATTAGTTTCATATAACAATTTTAGGGAAAATTAATTGTTTTTGTATATTGTATTATTATAGATCTGTTTAGCTAAAGTTAATTGTTAGTTAAGTAAGATTTAGGTTCTCAAGTTTATTGTGCAGGTTAATTGAAATTTTTATCTGAATTTTTAATTGAATCATGTGATATTGGCAAAATCTCGACCCCAAATTATTTTGTCCCGAAAATTGGAATTAAATTTCAAATTTTCATATTAAATTTTAAGACGAAATTGGAATTGATTTTACATCCCTAATTGAAATTTATATATATTTATATAAAATATATATGTATATAAAATAGTGAAAACATTATACTTTATAAGTAATATGTTTTGATAGTACAATGTTTTTTAGGTTGGAATTACTTAGTCCATGTTTGTTATACCGTCGGAGTGACCTTCTCCCCACTCAAACGAACATTTTGTACAAAAAATTCAATTTCAATTGAAAAATGTCACTCAAATTATATACCAATCAGTCTCTTATTTGCACTACAATTTTTATATTAGTCATGGATGTTTTTGACTTTTGAAGCAAATTTAGTCCTTAAATTTTTTTGTTGATTTAATTATAGTGGAATGTATGATGATGTTTAAAGTTCAAATCAAAGATCTTATGTTGCATATATTTGCTTAAGAATAGAAAAAAAACTCAATATTTGAATTGGATGATGAATATACATTAGACTTATTTGAGATCTCGAAATTCTATCCGATCCTGCCTGAATTCCGAAGTCCCAATCCCGAAAGATTTCGACTTTATTTGGGATGAGATTGGGATGTTAAATAATTGTTCCGATCCCGAAATCCCAAAGTTCTAAATTTCCCGTCCGACGCCGATCCATATAAATCATCATCCATATTTAGAGAAATACCGATTAAAACGTTGAAAAACAAAACACAGGGGAAAAATGGCCAACCAAATTTTCTTCAAAATTGATAACTGGAGTACTATTGAATATGGAGATGCATATTTATATAAGGTTGTTTAATATTGTAAACAAATTATACTATTAGTATCAAAAGTTTGTTTTTTCTTGATGTTTTAATTGTAGAAAATATTTAATTTTGTGCCAATCAAATTTTATAAATGCATTAGTGTCTGTGTTTGAGTTTCTAATTGTATGGTTGATTAGTCAAGTATAAACTGATCTAACAATACTATCTTGCTCGCTCACATAATTGGGCTTGCAATATCTTGGTCTGGAGTACTTTTTTCTTTCTTTCTTAACACTTTTCTATTTTTTTAAATATCTATTTAAATTATCACCAAATAGTTCCCTTGAACTCAATTACTATTCCAAACTACACTAAATAGTCCCCTTGAATCTTTTCTAACTTTATTTCTTGTTAATAATATATGCATGATTATTTTTTTTCAATTCTTTTTAATATATAAAATTATTCTGGAATGATCTTGATAGTGTATATGACTGGAAGATTTTATTTGCAATAGTTATAAATCGATGTGGAAATTTAATTTATAATTAAAATTCATCATATACATCATCAACTTATCCACTAGTATTTTATTTACTAAGTTGCAAGGTACTTTAAGCACATTTCATCAATGACAACAATAGCTTAGCTAATTCACGTATGTGTTGGTAAAGAACGAACTTGTAACTATAGGTTATTCTTGCTTATTCTAGTCTCGTGCACTGTGAATTTCAACTCCGCATTATCCTCCGCCATTTATGAATCACATATGAGTGGTATTCCTCCTGTATCCAAGTTAAGTATTTCCTGAGTGATAATTTGCAACTACTCCATATTAGTGTAAACTTCGACTCCACATTTTGCCACATTAACCTCGGTCATTTGTGATCACAAGTCAAGGATTGCTCATGTATACAAGTCAAATATGTCCCGACTGATTGTTTTTCAACCATTCAAGCTCCAGGTGATTGAGCCTATTGTTTTTCAGTAAATGATTAAGGTTCAACTCAGGAAGTCATAAAATATATGCGTTCTTCTTTTGGTTCCAAATTGTGCTTCAAGTGATTTTTTGTAGGCCAAAATTTTATATAGCAAGTAGTACTTTCTTTTTTAAAGTCTAAATGGAAGGATTCATATAAATCAAGCGAAATCCGTACATGAATCAAAGTAGCACCTAACGCACCGCACGCCTTGCAAGCTTATGTGCCGGAGTGTTCTCATCACGTGGCACATGAAGTAAACTAAACGAAGCAAAGGAACTAACTAAACTTTGAATATCGACCAAAATAGGACCGATGACAGAGAAGTCGGCGTCTAAAGAATTAAACAAATTAATCAACGAAACACAATATGTGTAAAGCTGAACATGCTCAAAACCTTGCAAGATCGCCCAATGAACTACAACACGATGGCATAGGCCTCAGCACTTTGGTGCTAAAGGGTGTCGAAAGTTCCCATTTGCCACGCAAACAGACCGTCATGCATCCACCGCACCAAAACCAACTCACACCTTAAGCCCATCCTTAGAAAATGCCGCCTCAACATTGATCCGAACAATTCCTTTAACCGGCATCCTAGTAGTGGATTCAGCAAGCTCCGCATTCTGTTCACCACTGCTCAAAGCAGCAGACCCCGATGCTCTACCCACGCCCTTGTTCAACCCTGCCATCTTCATCATATGTTGATCCAGAATGTCTTTCCTTTGAAGGATAAAACGCCAAACAAACTCCACTACATCAAGAGCAGAGCACGACTTTGATTCAAAGACTAGCAGGTTACGATGATACCACATCCCCCATAACAATGTTACGACAAATTCTCATCCCCTGTTATCCAACTTCTCATGTAAAGAACGCACCCATTCTTCGACAGTTAATAGGTACATTCCATACGGCGGCATGATGTTGCTTAGTGCCCATACTTGCCTCGGGAAGGGGCACGTAACCAGCCGATGTAGCATGGTCTCACCATCCTAACAAACGGGACAAACCGCAGAATCCGAGACCCGTCGCCGTTGTAGAGCTTGCATAATCGGCACAACACCATTACCAATCTCCACACACAAACCTTTACTTTCTCTGCTACCTTTGTGTTCCATAGGAAGTCCCCGCGACTCCCCACATCCTGAATTCGATCCAGCCTTGCCCCTATTCTCTTGTTCTTGCTTGAGAAATTGTCGAGCTACATAGTATCCTTCTCGTACGAAATAGACACCAGTAGAAGACCCAGTCCACACCAATTGATTAGGAACAACCGATTCAGACAGGGGACTTGAAGTGATCAATCTTGCATCCTCATCGGCACATAAATCCCACACCTTCTCCACATCCCATTGTCGATCTGTTGTGATGAAGTCATATGCGTGCAAATTCTCTGGAACTCCGCTATGTCGCTTCACACATGAGAAAAATTTCTCCGTTGGCACCTAGGCGTCGTCCCACACTCTGATCTCATTTCCAGCCCCCACCCTCCATCTCACCCCCTTATGCATAATCGGAAAATCAGCTACAATGTTTCTCCAAGTGTAGGAGCAGCCCGTATTAGCTGCAACCGTCAAAATTCCAGTGTGCGGGTAGTAGTGGGCCTTCAGAATCCGGGAGAGCAAGGTTAGAACCTTCTAAATCCCAAAAGCCTAAGCCCCCATCCCGCTTACTCCCCTTCAAAGCCTCCCATCGTATCCAATGTATCTTCTCTGTACCCTTACTGCCCCATCAGAAACGGGCAAAGAGCGACTCTAACTCATCAAGCATTGTCTTTGGAAGCCGAAAGCAACTCATAGTATACATCGAAATAGATTGGAGGACGGACTTGATTAACACCTCTTTTTCGGCACTCGAGAGATTCTTTGCCTCAAAACCCTCAATCTTTTTCCATATAACACTCTGAGTAGACGCAAAAGCTTCTTTCCTCGATCTGCCCACAACCGATGGAAGTCCTAGGTACTTGTCGTGGCACTCAATTTCCTCAACTTGTAGCACACCTAGGATCCGAACCTGTACTTCCTCGCGAACACCCTCACTAAACACAATTGCGAATTTCTGAAAATTTATCTCCTGTCCCGAGGCTTTACTATAATCCAACAAAGCATTTTTATCCTCAATGTAGCCCCCACCTTAGCCTTGCAGCAGATAAATGTATCGTCCACGAAGAGCAAATGTGAAACACTAGGAGCTCCCCTGCATATCCGAACTTCCTCCATCTCCCCCTATCCTATATCCTTTGTAACATGGAGCTTAACACATCCGCAACAAACAGAAAGAGGTATGGCGAAAGTGGATCTCCTTATCTCAGCCCCCGTTCTGGTCGAAACACATGACTAGTAGTGCCATTCAGGATCAAAGTATATGACACCGAAGTGACACATTGTAGAATTCACCTCACCAACTGCACATGAAAATCCAAACGAAGCATAACCTGTTCCAGAGAACACCTTTCAACTCTATCGTATGCCTTACTCATATCAAGTTTTAGAGACATGTACCCATCAGTCCTACGTTTATTTTTCTTTATGAAGTGATTGATCTCAAAAGAGACAAGAACATTATTAGTGATTAACCGACCCGGAACAAAAGCAGATTGACTTTCACCTATCAGACTCGACATACAAGGTTTTAACCTATTAGTGATTGCTTTAGAAGAAATCTTATAAATCACATTACTCAAACTAATTGGTCGAAACTGTGTCATGCGGTCGGGTTTAGGACATTTAGGTATCAAGACAATGAATGTATGATGTAAGGAATCAATTAGAGAGCCCAGATTTAATAAATTAAGCACACAAGAGGAAACAAAAGTACCGACAATGTGCCAATACTTCTTAAAGAAGAGAGCTGGCATACCATTTGGGCCCGGGGATTTCAAAGGATACATATCAAATAGAGTTAATTTGGTAACCTCATCTTGCGTGTAGGTCCGGCTCATCAACCGATTTGCAGCTGCAGACACTCTTGGTGATATAGTACTGAGGACTGTCTCTAACTCAACTTGTGAAGGAGATCGAGTGCCAAAGACACCGCAGAAGTAATCAATGACGATTCTCCCCAACCCCGATAGATCATCTACTAACACTCCATTCGTTTCTCTAAGTCCCACAATCTCATTCTTACGTTTCCTTGAGCTAGCTCTAGCATGGAAAAAAGACGTATTCTTATCCCCTTCTAACACCCATTGTGCTTTCCCACGTTGTCGCCAGAACCTCTCCTCCTTATCAAGTAAATCCTCTAGCTCAATTCTCATTCTCTTTCCTCCTCCACCGTGACCTCATCCTTGGTCGATTTATGTAGCTTATCAAGCTCCTCCTTAAGACGCTGCACTCTCTTACAAATATTTCCAGAGGCTGCCATATCCCATTCGAGTAGCCCCACATGTAGGTTCTGTAGGTTTTCCGAGACTAAGGCATCACCCTGCTACTCAATGGCGTGCCTCCATCATTCCTTGATAACCGTCTCACATTCATTTTATTTGGCCCACATCGCCTCAAAACGAAACAATTTATCCTTAGTAAACTCAAACCTCTCTGTGACTTCCTCCAGCCGTAACAAAATCGGGCAGTGATCCGAACTTCTGTACCTCAAGTGTTCAACAGATGCTCTCGGGAACGGAACATACCACTCTGGTGTGGCAAGGGCACGATCCAATCTATGCCATATTGTATTAGGTGCCAAATGTCGATCCGGAATCCCGAGAACCCTAAATCGACTAGACCAGCCTCCATAGTAGCCTACCGGAACTGGCGAATTCTCCATGTCGGAGTTGGCACCCCCCTTTTCTATTTGTATCATCAAGCACCTCATTAAACTTGCCCATACATAACCACGGGATCGACAAGGCCAAACCCAACTGCTTAGGTAGATCCCAAGTGCGTTTCCGATTAGCACTATTCGGTTCACCATAGAAACCCGTAAATCTCCAAGGGGTAGAATCTACATCCGGGAAGACAATCACATCAATGTGGTTCGAAGAGTAACTTTGAACTGATACCGTAACTGACTTATCCCATAACAAAGCAAGACCACCCGATCGTCCCTTTGCCTCCAATCCTATCCCATTCATTCCATACTGCTACTTCAAGTAATCCACCCTCCTCCTTCCCACCTTAGTCTCCGACAGGAAGACCAACTAGGGCTTTTTTTATCTCAGAAGCTCTCTCAGAGCACGAACTGTCCAGGGATGCCCAATTCCCCGATAGTTCCAGGCTAGGCAATTCATAATGCTCGGCGAGACTGCTTAGCAGTTGCCACCGTTGCGATATTTGAAGCTCCTATTTGTAAACTAGAACCATTTCCATGTCATTTACTTGGATATTCCGATACATCCATTGGATCGTCCAATTGCCTTTTGCCAGCCCCCACTACAGGCTCTACCACCTTTGTAGCACGCTGCCCCCCGCCCTTCTTCACTATTTTTGGCTTCCTAAGCCGACCTTTTGTCCCTATCAGAGAATGAGTTACCGAAACGTCCACAAGATGTTTCTCAGGACTAATCTCCGTTGTCGCCATCACTTCACCAATACTCATCTCCTTCCCCAAACTCGGAACTAAGTTCCGCACCCGAACTTCCAGTTTTGCCGAAGAATTCAACGCCCTCGCTACCATCTTCATGAGTGACTCCACATTCGTGAGACTCGACGTAAGTGCGTTGAGCAAGCTCGAGCCACCTATCCCCTTGCTACCTGCATTTTCCACATCCCCCGACAAACTCGATGCTAGTGCATTAAACGAGCTACCACTCGTCTCTCTCCTATTCCCATCCTTTTCTCCCACAGGTGCATTACACGAGCTACCAATTATCACCTCACTCCTGTTAACTCCACACAGCCGAACCCCACTCTCCCTGCCCTCCACGTCCTCTACTGCCCATTTTTCTCCTCCATCCACCCCCGCACTCTACTATGCTTCCTTAACCAGGCCCTGATCCTCTCCCCCCCAAACTCCAGAGACACACACTTCCGTAAATCTTCCATAGACAAAGCAATATCCTTCTCATCGTCACACCTCCAATCTGCAACATCTGATCGAGTCCCTTGCTCTTCATGACCCCTATTTTGAGTTTTGAAAAGATTCGAAGCAGTTCATACCCTATTCTCCACTCTTTTTGCCCCGTAAATCAATGTGAGTCGGATTAAGAGACAATGGTCGTGTCATACCCATCCTTGCTGTCACACCAACCCTATTGCCTGCCCTCATCCAATCTCCATAGCCTTGTGGTGCATCCAAGATACCCCCTCCATTTCGTACTGTTTCGGACAATCCTTCACTAAGTGTCCCATCAAACAACATAAATAACAGAAGTTGGACAACTTTTCATATATGCCAGGCTCAAGCGTATCTTATCACCCATGGTCGAGCTAATATTCGTGATCCTGGGAATTGGTTTCTCGATATTTAGTCCAACCCGAAGTCTGAGAAAACCATGTGGGTAACTCCCGTCTTCATTGAGCTCCACATCCCGAAACATACCAAAGGAGTTCCCTATACCCTCCGCCATCCTTCTCGAAACTCGCCCCCATGGCAGCCCCTCAACCCGCACATGAAAGTCACAATGTTTAAGCTCCATAGTGTCAGGAGTACAAGAGGCAGCAACCTCTGCCAGAACGATGAGGCACTTTTTAGTCGCAGATTTTTCTAGAGGAATCTCCTTTCTTTTTAATCCCAGGTTACTTTTCTTGTCTAGGATTGCAACGAAGGTCTCCGTTCTTTTCAACCTTCAGACTTACTTTTAGTCGTAGATTTGAGAAGCAATCACACAAACAAAGTTCTTTTTTCCTTTTTTTGATTCTTCTTTTTTTTTTTTTTTTTTTTTCCCTAAGAGTGATGGAAGCACAAATTTCTGAGGTCAGCCATCAAATCAATGAAGTAGTACACATGGAATCGTAGCAGAAGAGCCGGTGGCGGAAGGTTCAATATTCCAATGAGCAGCTAGGGTTTGCAGTGTTCACAGAAGACTCCATGCGGAAAAGTTTTCTCCAAGAAACCTTACCTAACATTAACATAGCAAGTAGTACTGAAAAATGAATGATCTTGCTCACGTTCATATGATTCTAGTGTATCAATGTGCACCATATATTAGTTACTGCAACTCCTGATTAGAATTAAAAATAACTTTATATTAATATCGGAAGTTCACGAGACCACATGTATATTAATGTCGGAATTCCACAAAAGAAATATATA